>PVJS01006181.1:0-60996 GCA_004027185.1 Glis glis | reverse complement strand
TATATATATATATATATATATATTTAATATATATTTTATATATATATAATTTAATATAGTAATTAGCATCAAAGTTGTGTTGTGAGATTCAAAAACAGTAATACAGTATAAAACATCTGAGATTTATAAGGATGAAAAAGTCACAAAGTCTCTTATACAACTGCAGTTTGTGGCAAATATTAATAATGGAAGGAAATGCTATCTTTCTGTTAGAAGTAAATAAAAATGAAGAGGTAATTCATTTGTCATCCAAGATCACAGACCCCTGAATTTTATCTAGAACTCCAGGTAAAGATATCAAGATAAAGAGGAAAAACTTTAGGCATTATGTGATAAATATGCTAAAATGCAGTGTTTTCATACTTTTTGATTAATAACTATTGTATAAATCTTAATTATATTAAATTTATTTTACCATTTTAAATACTATACACACATAATAGAAAAATAAGAAAATAGAAGAATCACCTATAAACTACTTAACATATTCCCTGTTAGCATTTTTATGTACTTCTTTCCAGTTATTTTATAATTGCCATAATCTTACTGCACATATAATTTTGTATCTACTTAAAACTAAACATTGTATCATAAGCATTTCCATGTTGTTCTGTAATGTTTATAGTCATTAGTTTTAATGATTGTATGATATTTTCTTTTTCTCTTAGCCATAACCTTCTCGCCGGATAGCAGCATTATTGTTATTATGAGCATCGTATTTCAAGTAATGGGTGCTGTTTAAATTTTATAAATTTGAAATAGACTAATTCTTTAAGTAAGTAACCAGTAAAAATATCTATATGATGTAATAAGGGTTCAGAACTTACCATACACTGATTTACTTTAATTTTCACAATGTTCTTCCTTTTTTAAAACTAATTTTTTATTTTAGAATGTTTTATATTCACAGAAAAATTATGAAGATAGTACAGAGAGCTCTCATCTCCTCTGCACCTAGTTTCCCTTATTATTAACATCTTAATTGGCATAATCCATGTTTATACTTAATGGATCAATTGACATAGTATTATTAGCTGATGTCCATACTTCATTCAGATTTCCTTAATTTTCACCTAATGTTTGTTGTCTGTCCTAGGATTGTATCCATGCTACCACATTACATTTACTCACCATATCTCTTTAAGTTCCTCTTGGCCAGGACATTCTTTTAGACTTTCTTTGGTTTTGATGATCTTCACAATCTTCATACGTCCTGCAGGAGTCTTGTAGAATGTTCCTCAGTTGGGATCTATCTGATGTTTTTCTCCTGATGATATGAGGGTTCTGGATTTTTGTGAGGAAGTCCACAGAAGTAAAACACCATTGTCATCACATCAAATCAAAGGCATAGACTGCCAACATGACATCCTTGGTTAATATTGATCTTTGCTACCTGGCTCACAGAGTGTTTGTCAGGTTCGTCCACACTAAAGTTACTCTTTATCTTCCTTTTCTGGAATGAAGTCACTTTGTGTAGCCCATAGCCTCAGAGTTCTGAAGAGTTAGGCTTCTACCTTATATAGTTATATAAATTATTTGTAATTCTCTTGCATCAAAATTTTGTCCCAAGCTTCCTTTAAGGATGAGAAAAAGGAAGACTCACTGAGATTGAGGAACTAGCCCAGGTTGCATGTGCTTTTAACTGCTATCACTCATGACCTCTCTTCCACTGCACTGTGGAGAAAAGTGCTCCTTACATAAGCATACCTACTTGTGCTTTGTCAGGTGAGCACTTCCCAAGTTGATTGGGTGGTTTGAGGCCATCCATGTGAGATGATGCAAAGAAGTCGAATAAGAACTCACACCCTCAATGGCCATGTGAGGTTCTCTTAACTTGGATACAAGCTATCTTGCCTTCAATAGATGAGCATTCAGAAGCACAGACTTGCAGTCCCCCCCTCTCAACCATATTGGTCCAAGAGCCAAGAGACACAGAGAAACAGAGATGAATATATTCATGTACTGTAGTCAGTTTTATGGTTATGGTTAAAGTAGAACATGGCATGGAGCTCAAAGGTAGAAGCAGCTGAAAAAGAGAAAATAAATTTGTCAATGTGGTCTCTCAGGTACTACCACTTCCTCTTGTCAGCCTGGATACCATCCCTGAACTCATGGTTGCTTTATGAAAAAGCATAGTCAGTTATACCTACAAATGTCAAAATGCTGTAAAAAATCTAAAAGCCATATATAAGTTAAGGGTATAGGTACAAAATTAAAGTAATATGAAAGTTACTATTTTGGCATTGATAAATAATATTTATACAACATAGATAAATTGAGTGACTGCCTATCTTTTACAAATAATGTTATGATGAGATAGAATAGTTGAAAATGATATCTTCTTCAGAAATATTATAACAAGACCTTGTTTATTATAGAGCAGTATTTGGAACAAAATGTCTATCCAATTAGTTTGAATAACTAAAGTACCAAAAAGCTTCATTAAATGCAATGCAACTTTTTACGCAGGACTACTGTATAACCAAAGATTGTAAGTTCCTTAATGAGGAAACCATTCCTTAAAAACCTCATAGTACTCAACACAGTTATGACCACATAGCAGCACCTCAATAAATACATTTTCATTGGTTGCTTAATTGGCTGCCTGCAATTGGTAGGTTGGCTGATCAAAGGCACTGAGGCAAGATTTCAGTGCATTAGTAGGAAGTAAAAAAAAAAAAAGAGCTAGGCTATGTTTGCTGTTTCCAAACTTATCCGAAGATTTGTCCTAAGGCAGAAAACTTTTCCAAATGGAACATTTATTATAATCCAACAAATATTATTGGTCCCTTGTAGTGCAAGACTCTGACGCAAAGATAAGAGAAAGAGGACAGAGTTAAGACCTTTAGAGTTCCTAAGCATTTAAAAGATATTGGCCCCATACGGAAATCAAAATAATAATCAAGAGGGCTAGGGGTGTCACTCAGTGGTAAAGGTGTGCTCAGCATGATTAAGGCCTTGGCCTCAATCCTTAGCACTAACAACAACAACAACAATAATAATAATAATAATATAATGATATAAAATTTTTAAAATCATGCTACATAGTTAATGAACACATCTAACAAAGTGAAGAAAAGCATATTTTCTCCTTGATTTTCTCCCCTGCTTTGGAAATATCATAAAAAAATCATATTCTTTTCCCTAAAATTTTATGTCCAAGATGTTATAACTAGTCTATTAGTTAATTCAACAATAATGGCACAGAATCTTTCTCCTTGGAAGTTCACAGTCTAATTGGGAAAAACACAAGTGTTAAAAAATTAAGATAAAATGTGATAAAAACAATATACAATTGAAATGTTTACAAAGCACTAATAAAGCATAGAGAAAATGGCAAATATTGCCTGGAGAATTAAAACAATAAACCTAGGAAAAGAGAAAGCATTGAGGGAAAAAAGAGATGTGTGTAATACCAAATAGAACTTAAATAGGACATAATTATTTTGATTTTGAATTAACATTAATATTCTGTGTACATTGAGGTTTAATGGGGAAATTTGAATAATGGATTAAATTTGAAATGAAGAGTGATTTTATTATTTAAGTATTATTTTTCATGTAGCCTATTATTACACTGTCATGTTAAATTTATGTATTGAATACGCCTGTCTCATGGTAGAAGAATTCCCATCGAAATTATCCATCTCGTGAAATGCACAAAAGCATTGCTGTATCTACAGGTCTAACAGTGTTTCCTCTTCTGTTTATTTAGAGATTTCATGCATTTGGGATAATATTCCCACAATGAAAACTCAGGCACTTGGGTTTACTTTGCATATTTATTTCAGGGAAAGGAAGATAAAAGCATTTGTAGAAGTTTCTTCTCTTTCTTGTCTAAATAATTTGGTAGCTTTGCTAAGTCTAGAACATATCTCCATAGGAAGGTATTTTAGTCAATGAGTCTCAAATCCCCAAATTGTGAAAATAGAATAGATAACTGATTTTTTTTCTGATGCTGAATCTATCAGAGCTGTCAATTAGTATTCATATCCACTCCTACTTAAAATAGGTTAGCTTCTTATATAACAACGTTCTCTCTAGGGGGAAACATCTTTAAATGATTGCTATGAAACCACAATTACTCTTCTAGCCTAAAGTGTGATTATAGGAAGAAATTATATAGCTCTAGTCTACAGTAGAGTCCTGCCTTATATCCTTAAAAAATAAGATAGTAAGAATCATTCAGGTAACTTTTGAGGGCTGCTTTAATTCATTAGTAGTCACTTATGCAGATTCCCTTTATGACTTAAAAGTACAAGTTTTGAAAGCTAAAATATATTCCTGTCATAACCACACATTTTCATGACTAACATGGTAGGCCTGACCTTGGGTCATAGAGTTGATTGGTTCCAGATTCCTCATTCTTTCTTGGTCGGCCTGATATAAGCCTTCTCCATTAGACACAAAATTCCCTACAAAGCACTCCACCCTGTGAATGCCTTAGCTAGATCCTGCTCCTCTCCATAACACATTTGCTTTCTGAATTCTCAGTCTGAGCTAGAAGATGCTTATCCACCCCATTTCCCAAGCTAGAACCTCAATACTGGCTCTTAAAACAACTCTCTTAATTCCGCATTCAGTAAACTGACAGTTTGTCTTCAGAAATCCTCCTGTCCTTTCTAAACCGTCATCGTCTGTCACCTCCATTGATGCAAGTGACATTCTTCACTCCAGTCGAACCCTCACCTTCCCTTCAGAATTATCTTTAAGAAAGAAAAACAATTCCCTCTTATAAACCTCTGAGGATTATAGGGATGAAACAAAACAACAGAAACAGTCCCTTAGCTTAGCATGCAATGTCCTCCACTGTAACATCCCGGCTTGCCATCCCCACCCTCACATCGCAGGATTCCATCCCACTCCCGTGAACTCCCCTGAACTGACCTGTGAGGGCAGGTCAACCAATTTCATTTGCCTCTTTACCACCAGTACCTGACTTTGTTTCCTTCTGAGACCATAATTCTTTTTTTTTAATTGAGATGTAGTATTTGTAGATCTCTATAGGGTACATTATAGTAATTTTGATACATGTATATATATAAAATGTATAAAAATCAAATCAGGGAAATATATATTTCCATCTCTTCAAACATTAATCATTTTTATGTGTTGGGAATTTCAAACTCATTGTGTGTGTATGTGTGTGTGTGTGTGTGTGTGTGTGTGTGTGTGTGTGTAGTACTAGGGATTGAACCTATGGGCATTCTACCTATGAGCTACACCCCCAGCCCTTTTAATATTTTGTTTTTAAGCAAGATCTTGCTAAGTTGCTGAGGCTGTCTTTGAACCTGTGATCATCCTGTCTCAGCCTCCTAAGTACTGGGATTATAGGTGTGTACTACCATGTCTAGGTGGAAATTTCATCCTCTTCTAGTCATTTTGAAACATATCACAGATTGTTATAACCAATAGTTACCTTACTGTTCTATAGAAAAGCCAAAACTAACAACTCCTCTCTGTGTTTTGTTTCCATATTGAACCTCTTTCTGTCCCTCCTCCCCTGCCCCCCTGTCCCAGCTGAGACCATGCTTTTTATTCTAATTCCTTCCCCTCTCTCCTCCATTTAGCATCTCTGGCTTTGAGCTCTAGCCTCTCCCCGCTCCCTTAGCCACCCAGCTAGTAGCTGTCCAGTGAAGACCTTCCCAGGCCTCAGGGCCCTTCCCCTCAGCACGGGCTCTCAGTCCTCATCTCCACACTCACCCTTGATGGTGCAAGTAAAACCCATACCAGGCCTTGACCTTGCGCAAGGAGAGAAGAAATGCCTCTCCTTGGAATTCCTTTCCCTCCTCTTTAATTTTTCAGATTCCTATTTGAGACACAGATCACATGTCAATTCCTTTAGGACTCCTTCACTGAATCCCCTACATAGTAATTCAACATAGTCCTTACCTGGGTTCCCAAGAGGTCTCATCAGACATGGCATCCTATGTAGCACCTTCTCCTTTGTATTGTGAAATATCCCCCAGCAGATGTCTCATGAACAAGAACGATGCCTTAATGCCTTAATAAAGTGTGGATACTTGTAATCTCCCTTAAATCATTTTAAGAATAAGACTAAAATGGAGGTAGGGAGGAGATTGAACCCAGGGGCATTCTACCTCTGAGCTATACTCCTTTTTTACTTTATTATTTTGAAGTAGGGTCTTGCTAAATTACTGAGGGTCTCACTAAGTTCTTGAGGCTGGCCTCAAACCTATGATCCCCTGCTTCTGCCTCCCAAGTACCTGGATATCGTACATGTACCACCGTGCCCCCCATCTTATTCCTTTTAGTATTAAAAATGACTTTTAGTTTTTTTAACCTTAACCCACAACAAGAAATACATTTTACAGTATAAATTCAGTATACACACACATGAAATAAAATGTTTCACAGAATAATATTCCACTTACTAATGCAATACACTTATATTCTATTAGTTTAATGTTCTTGAGCTACTGAATTGATTTCTAGTAGTAGTACATAAGAATTATTTGGGGATCTTTTAAAAAAATTATCATCTGAGTTCCAGCCCCAGAAATTTTGATTTAATTGATATGGGATGTGACCTGGACATAGACATTTGTAAAGCTTCCCAGGTATTGCCAATGTACCAGCTAATGTGGGAAGTGCGGGTCCCGCACCTGTTACATGATCCATAAACCAATGGCATTGCCGTCGCCTGCAAGTCTGTTGAACACACAGAGCCTTGGACTCCCTGCCCACACACACATGCACAGAGGTCTCATCAGAGATCACATTTTAACAAGATCCCCAGGTGTTTCATAAGCACATTAAAGTTTAACAAGCAGTGCTCAGCTTAGAGCACAGGGAGGCAGTTAAATGTAGCCGTGGCAGAGCAGGCTCTGGGACCACAGGCAAGTTACTGACTGTTCCATACTTCAGTTTCCCCATCTCCCAAACTGAGACAAAATAGCAGTATTATCTCTAGTCCTGCCAACAAGAGTCTTACCATAGGGTCCCTGTGAGGGTAAAGTCAGGCGATTCACATTAAGGGTTATTTGTAATGCCTGGCACATAGCCTGGCACGTAACAGAGATAAAATAAGCATCATCTATTTTTATTATCCTCAGTGCCAGCAAAATGGCTGGTGAAATGACTAGTAAGTAGTAGATATTCAGAAGACTGTGCTACTTTTTTATGGAAGTGGAAACTCAGAAAGGTGAAACAGTTCCCTAAAATTATGTAACCAGCTTACCAAAAATCTAAATATACAAAGGAGTTCTTAAAATAAAGATTTCTTTAGATGCCTAACCCAGACTGTCAGCTCCTCGTGCTAACAGTTGCTAGTTTGCAAGGTTTTAGTATTTCTTGGGGTACAAGTTTCACTAAACATCTCTGTATGCCAGTCCATGGACTGGAAACGGTGGTTTCAGTGAGTTCACGGCTCATCAAAGCTGGCTTGTACGTGTCAGAGTTACTTGTAAGCTATTAAACCATTAAGAGTGTCCGTGGCCAGCTGGCCAGCACTCGTGTATCCTCTAGCTTCTGCCCATATCTGTCATAATTTCAACTGTGAAGTGTGCTTTTTTAAAATTGCAAACCATTTTATTCTTGGTGTATGTTTTTTGCCCTTATTTCTGGAATGGAATTGAAAACACGATTTTGCTGGGAGACATTTCTGGCCATGAGCTCAAGCTTTAACAGTTTTGTGGAGGAGGGAGGATGCTTCTCCTAGCATATAATCAAAGTCCCCTAGTTAATGGACACACTAACAGTTGATTGTGCTCTTGCTTGATGACAAGCAGGTATGTTTCTCCACTGAAGACAAAACCATAATTGGAGTCACTGGTATCCTGAGCTGGTGATCAACCCCATAGCACAGTGAACTATGTTATTCCTTTTTGCCTGGAAAACCATGCCTGAATCAATTGCAGAAAGAATATATAAAGGGAATGTAATGCTTCAGAAGTTCAGCTAGATACTGATAGACACATTTCATTGACTTCTGGCCAAATCAGCGTGACCAGCTTCTTCAGACAGGAAATGAAGGATTCTCGGGGAAAGATTAGCTCCTCTTTCCTCGGCCCCAAACCCTGATTGGAGTGGGCTGGAGCAGAGTAAGTGGGCATATGAATAAAGGTGTATTTTTCAAAAGTTCTCAGGGATAGACAGCTGAGATTGGACAGCAATTTAAGGATAAAACTATGTGGTTCTGTAATTATTTTAAAATAGAATTGGCTTTTAGTTTTAAAATGTCAAAAAAAGGACTAGAAACCAGTTCTTTAAAAGTGCATTTAGTCAGCCAGAGAGTCCAGGCTGAACATCAGGCTTAAAACTGCAGCAACCAGGTGAATTATATTCTAAATTAAATGACCCTCAGGGCACCTTCGCTGCAGCAAGGAAAAGGAAGATGACAAAAGCCAGGTAGGAGCTGATGGAACCAAACTGATAGGCACAAGCCAGCATTTGAGAACCTGACCCAGGGTCCCTTGCACAGACCCCTGTGAATGGGAAGAAAAATCAGTGTGTGTGTGTGTGTGTGTGTGTGTGTGTGTGTGTGTGTGTGTGCATGCACACATGTGTCCGCCCAGAATGTCTCCCTCCCATTGAGGCTGCAGTGGTAGTTTCCCTGAGCACAGACAAGATGCAGTGAAAATTCGTGCTATCTTGGCTTAAATAAAAGGAGCTGTCACTAACTGAAGAGGCAGTACTACTGTCAGTGGGGAGATTAGAAACTGAAAAGCACAAGATACCTGAGGATCATCAAACCTGGCAGCAGAGAGCAGTGACACATGCCTATAATCCCGATCCTTGTTATGCTTAGACAGAAGGAGTGCAGGTTCGAGGCCAGCCTTGGCAACTTAGCAAGATTCATTTTCAAAATAAAATATTTAAAAAGGGCTGTGGTATAGCTTGGAGGTAGAACCCCCTGGATTCAATTCCTCAGTATCAAAAACAAACAAACAAACAAACAAAAAACCCAGCAGCAATGCTAAATGCCAGCTGAACACTTACCTTTTTGCAGTTCCTAGATACATCTTCTCCTGTTTGAAAATAGGCTGCTTGCTTGACTTTCATGTTCCAGGATTTCCCCTATTTGCTTTCATCTCTTAAAGCATTCTCATTGTTCATTCAAGAGAATAAACTTGGGATACTTGGAATCAGAAGATTCGGTTCCGGTGCCATTTCATTGCTTTGAGTGATAACCCTGTCATCTCTTCTATGAAACAGATGTAATCTTCCCAGTAAGGGGAGACATCAGAGATGGGGAAAGTATTGGGTAAACTATAAAGCACATATAGTGCTATCGATGGTGCTAAAACACCTCTGGAATGTAACTGATATCCTAGAAACATAAACTCATTTAATGATTATCTCTTTAGAATACCCTGCCCTGGTTCTGTTTCTACTTAGAGTCCCTATGCCAAATTCTTTCCCAAGACCAATGAAGTGGTACTATTTATCGTGCCAATACTTTCCCTTAGATAAGAGGCTGGCAAACTGTAACAAGTAGGCAAACCCAGCTGACCACCTGTTTTTGTAAATAAAGTTTTATTGGAACAGACATGTTCATTTATGTATTGTCAATGGCTACTCTTGTGCTGCAACAGCATAGCTTAGTTGCTACTGAGACCACATAGCTGTAAAGCCAAAAACATTTGCTGTCTGGCCTTGACCAAAAAAAAAGTGCCGACCCCTGCCTTAGACAATAAACTGGAGAAAAAAAGGACTATGTGTATATATAATTTTTATATACAATTCCTAATCCAACTCTGTGCCTAACTAAATACTAAATGAATTAATTTTATAATAATTCTTTAATCAGATTTTATGGCCTAAATAAAATCTTATTTTGAAATATAGTGGTACAAACTGTTTTGATAAATCTGGATCAACTTAGACATAACTGAAAGCCTGATTGATTTCAAATCTTGTTAACCTGAAGAAAAAGGGGAGTAAATGCCTGTATTTGATTTTAGTCTTCATAAACCCCAAATATTAACCCAAAATATATCTCTTATGATTTGACTGATGCTTATGTCCAACTGCATATTAGATTCCATTGTCCAGCAAAATAAATATCAATGGGATTAATGCAGGGTTGGACAGAATCCTTGCTTCAAATTGAGATATGGCCTGGATTTCATTTTAAAGTAATTTTCCTAACCCAACGTGTTCTTGTAATATTTGAATATTTTAAAATTTAAGTACAGAGAAAAAGTTCTCAGGGATTAAAAGCCTGGAGAGTCAGGGTCTGAAACCACTTTGCTTTCTGGACTTTCTTCAATAAAGAATTTCAGGACAAAGTACATGTTATTCTGTATGACAGTCTGTTAATTGTTTCCAAGAGTATAATAACAAGCCGTCCTTGAAAAGAATGGCCAGGAATGGAATTAGCTCTAGAGACTTTAAGATAGTATTTGCCAAGAAACAAGGTCAGTCTGATGCTATGTCAAGCACATCCTTTATTAACCTGAATAAGTAAAATATATCTAATAAATTATGAAGCACTGGTGGTTGCCATGTCTAACCACTGTTTTAACATGTTCTCATTAGCTTTCTACATCTGTAATGAAGGATGTTAAATTTCGTGTTTCTCTGAAAGGGTATTTTCAATCCTGAAAGATAATACCTTTGAGATTTCATGGGAGAGAAGGGCTAGGGAAATTCTTTTCTAGAATCATGATCTAGCCTGCATACTCAGATAACTGACTAAATCATAGATCAGAGTCTATTATAGAATACATAACCATTCCAAAGTGGCTATTGCTGCATTTCATGGTCATCTATAATTGCCCTAAAAGGTAATAAATCTGTTCCAGCAGAGTAACCCAAAAGACCTCGGTTAAAGTGATATTTCAGAAGTCAGTGAGTATTTATTCTACTTAACTCAAGTTAATAGCCATAAATAGGGGAAAATGATGGAAACCATATCTTTTTCTGCAGGCTAAAACTCAGGAATAATTATTTTTCATCTATCACTTAAAGATAACTAGGTGTTCAATACAACATTAGGTAAATGCCTTCATGCCACAATGTGATAAATATGTAACATTTAACAGATGAGTAAGTTAAGATTGTGTCTGAAACAGTAAGATAGAAAAGGAGAAAATTTTAAATACAAATACACACACACAAATAGTGTACAACATGGTGTGTCAAAACTTACCTACAGCAGTAGACTTAGACCTGCCAGTGTTGTCTACATCCTCTCACAAAGGATTTCAGACCATATTTAAATGATGCAGACAGCAGCTATGTCTCTGTGTGTGGGAGAGTTCTATTGTCACAATTTGAGTCAATAAGCAACACAATCCTGGAACCGAAGAATGTGATTCCATGCAAGGTTTATGCTGTGCCGAATAAGTAAAGGAGTGAAAGCCACCTAGTACATGCAGTAGTGTGAAATCAGCCGGGCGCAGTGGTGCATGCCAGTAATCCCAGTACTTGGGAGGCTAAGACAAGAAGATCTCAGGTTCGCAGCCAGCCTTAGCAACTTAGACCCTCAGCAACTTAGCGAGACCCTGTTTCAAATTAAAAAAAAATAATAAAGGTCTTGGGTATAGCTCAGAGATAGACTACCCTTGGGTTCCATTCCCATATATATATATATATATATATATATATATATATATTAAAAAAAGCAAGCCAGGCGTGGTGGCACACGCTTGTAATCCCAGTACTTTGAGAGGCGGAGACTGGAGGACCCGGGTTCAAGGTCAGCCTCAGCTCGCTCGCTCTCTCTCTCTCTCTGTCTCTCTCTCTCTCTCTCTCTCTCTACTTAGTGAGGCCCTCTGCAACTTCGTGAGACCCGGTTTCAAAATAAAGTATAAAAAATAGGGCCGGGGGTGTAGCGCGGAGGTAGAACGCCCCTGTGTTCAATCCCTGGCACCGCAAAAAAATAAAATAAAATAAAAATAAAAGCAACGTGAAACCAATCTAGGTATGTTAAAACTCCTCCCTCACCTCCCGTCATATATTCCCTGCCCTTACTCACGAGCACCATTACAATCTTAATTTTTCTTCATTATTTAAACTCATTAGTTGATGAGTTTAAATAGATACCCCATATGGTTCTGGAAGTAAAAGGTCAGAACTATTTTTCTCAGTAAAGTTTGAGCTTTGGTCAGTCAGTGTTCTCCAGAGACACAGGACAGTAGGAATTGGCTCAGACAAGTGGTGGGGCTGGCAGATTTGAAATCTGGAGGGCAGGCCAGCAAGCTGGAAACGTCAAGGCAGGAGCTTTTGATTCAGTCTTGAGGCAGAATTTCTTCTTTCTCAGGGAATCCCGTTTTATTCTTAAGGCTTTTCAACTGATTGGATGAGGCCCACTCAGATTATTGAGGGTGACCTCCCTGACTTTCAACCAATTTTACATACTAGTCACATCTACAAAACACCTTTCTAGCAACACCAAGATTAATGCTTATTTGAGTAGCTGGGGACTATAGCCTAGCCAAGCTGACACGTAAAACTCACCACTGTAGTCTCCTTGTGAACAGAAGAAACTTCCACATCTATGTTTGAGGAGTAATCTTTTCTTTAACTTGTATAACCTTAGAGAGCTCATTAATTTAAACAGAAAGAATAGATCCAGATCTATAAAACACAAGGTAAGAGTTAGGCAATTATTAAAATATTTAAACTGTGAGCTTCTGCTTATCTGAATTGATGGGGTAGACAACCTCGATTCACAAGACACATGGTTGGTTATCTCCTATCCCCAATCTTGGTCTTAAGGAACAACAGTACCGTGGCCTCGTCAGCTACTTAATGGTACTCTGTATCAGGGCAGAAAACACTGGAAAATCTTAGAATGCAATTTGGGTTGCTGGTTTTTTGTCCATAACCCCCCATCACTGCCCCATTCCCCAAGATGACCAGCTCTCCCCCTACTTTGTACTCAATTCATGGTACAAACCCCATGAATTGAGTTTCCTTATAAATCAAGGAGAAAGTGAAATGGTATTATTTCTCCTGCTACCTTTTTGGTTTTCTCTCTAGAGTCAGAAAAAAAAAAAAGTTGTCCTTTCTCTGAGCTAAACTTAAGAGTTCATATCCTCTGATCTTGGATCATACCTTCCTTCCCCAATGTGTTAAATTTCTTTTTCCCACTTCCTCCTCCTCTTCTCTCTCTTGTCTGTTCATTTTAGTTTCCTATTCATTTCCTGCCTTTCCCTATCAGATTCCTTAGGTGTAGTGTACAGCCAAATTATTTTCTCACTATTTGTTCCTCCTCTAATTTGCTATACTATTTTCTCTACCCTCGATATTCTACTGAAACACTTTAGAAATTACCCTGAGGTACCCACTTGGAGAAATCAATGACCACTTTTCGGTCTAATGTTCTGTTCTTGCTGCATTGGAAGCACGTGGTTAGCCCCTCTTCAAACACCACGGTTCTCAGCCTAACCATTATGGTTCTCCTCTACATCTCACTTTGCCTGTTTCCTTCACTGGCTTCTATTTCCTCAGCATCCCCTCTCTGCTACTGCTGTTTCTCAAAAATTGCTGCACCTTTGGGCAGCTCTTCTTTACAACTCATACCTCCTTAAAATGTTGCGTGGCCTCAAAGTTTTACATCCAACAAATGTTTCTGAGCCCTTACTCTGTGTCATCACTCTACTGGGTACCCACTAGACAAATGAGAAATCAGGGCAACTCTTTCTATATTAATCCGAAGAGAAGAAGTAGAGAGTTTTCTGTCTTTTGTTTGGTTTGGTTTGGAAATTTTTTTGGACACTGGCTATTTTTAATACTTCATAGAAATACTGAATGGGAAGCATGCATTTAATCATGATAAATGCTAGCTTTCTTTGCTAGCTTATAGTTCACAGCATTTTAAAGTCTAGGGGTGTAGGACTATATCTTACTCAACTTTGTATCTTCTGTGATTTTTCCCGAGCACATGGTACAAACCCCATAAACATTTATTGAATGGATGGATACTAAAGCATTAAATTAAAATTTGATTATGACTAAAAATACAGTAATCTAATGTGGTTACACTGATTCATCTGATTAGAAACTCCATTTGATAGATTAATTAGTAAAAGTAGTAGGACTAGTTAATTACTACTTAATAAAGTTGCGGTTGGAAAATCATTTAAAATAGGGAATCCATAGAGAAGTAGCATGGAAGTTTAGAACCTACATCCCTATATAGATGGCTCCAAAATTTGTATCTCTAGCACCTCACATTAAGATTTGCAGGTTTCCTCCCCTTTCCACTAGAATTTACCAACCGTATATCATTTACTTTCTTCTCCCTTACCATGAAATTCCTATGCACACCAATGATGGGATCATTCTCATAGATAACCAGGTTAACATTTTAAATATTCCTTTAGCTCGTAAGGTATTCCTTGTAAGATATTGAAAATAAAGATGTTATTGTATATTTAATATGTATAGGACATATATGTCATAACTATAGTTATCTTTTACATGTATTGATTTAATTGTTAATCAACCACAGTCAATAAAGTAATTATTAAAAATAGTATTCTTGCATTTTTTCCAATTTAAAAAAAATTATTAAAGAGTCTGTAAGAATTTGGGAGGCTGAGACCAGAGGATCCTGGTTCGTGGCCAGCCTCAGCTACTTAGTGAGGCCCTGTTTCAAAATAAAGAATAAAAAATAGGGCCAGGGGTGTAGCTCGGAGGTAGAATGCCCCTGGGTTCAATCCCCAGTACTGCAAAAAAATAAAAAAGAGTCTGTAAGAAAATTTTGGCTGAACATTGAAAAATACTTAAATGAAATAGATACTGCAGTTTATTTTAGTGTTCCTTTTGCAAAAAAAAATCTGTCTCTTAACTCTAATTTTTCTCTACAGTGTAAGTAGAGGCCTTGTCAGATTTAAAATGATAATTACATATTTGTAGATGAATAAATTTAAGAACCTGCAGTCAAACCCATAGGGAAAAATGAAACTAAGACAAAAATTAGATAAAGACATTTGACAGCAGAAAATATTTGACATAGTTCCTATTTCCAATCCTTTCAGAGCTAAGTCTGAATTTTAATTAATATTTTTCCAATATCCTGACTCAAGCATTTTATGCTGAAGGAATTATTGAAAGATTGACTAGCAGACTTTTGATGTAGCAATAAATATTTATGATCTGCTGACTGTATTTTTATATTATTTATTCACTAAGTCCTTAGATCTCTTGCTTCCTTAGACCTGTAATTAGGGATTCGAAATATGAGTTTATGCCTTTCTGTCAGTTTCATGAATAGAATTCAAAATGGAAATCAATAGCAATCACATGCCCTTACCAATCATTGATTACTATTTATGTAGAGAATTTAGCATATCTGTGTAACTAAAATTGAAATTGTTCCAAAAAAGATAAATCTGTTTTATGTGTTTCAGACCTGAGAAAACTGATCCCTTTATAACTAGCCAGTGGGCTAATGGCCTCTTCCTTTCTTGTGGCCATTAAAATCATCAAGATTATTCACCTTGATAAAAGTGAATTGTTACATACAATCAAATTTCTAATAGTTCTTCTGTATTTTATAATTCATGGCAGCCAAATTTTCAAAGTTTAAGCATCTTA
Organism: Glis glis; assembly: GCA_004027185.1. Taxonomy (NCBI): domain Eukaryota; kingdom Metazoa; phylum Chordata; class Mammalia; order Rodentia; family Gliridae; genus Glis; species Glis glis. The sequence goes on along the minus strand of PVJS01006181.1, from coordinate 45,483 downwards.
TGAAATACCTTAAAATCATTTTCATTGTTTACCTTGTTATGCTTTTTAGATGTTTATGATCTCAAAGTGATATCTGCAGTGGTCCTCTTTGGTAGGGTTGGCAATTTGTCTTCATTTTGTTCTGATGTTCTTGCTTTAGCACTCAGCGGGCTGACTAACCCATTCAGATACAGGTAATTCTGCCACCAATGACTACTTCATGTAGGCTGTAGCTTGTGAATAAAAACAGGACTGTTATGTCATGATAAAACATCCTGTATGTTTATATTATGACAAAATATCTACTCAGTACAGGTAGTCAAACGTGAAATTAGGGGAGAATGAGAATGAGAATGAGAATAATCCCAAACACAATAGAAATGGGGCAGCTTGGTCACTTTGTAATTGTGGAATTTGCTTCTTCTATAAAATGGGGACTATACATTCTCTGTCAGGTTATTTCAAGAATTAAAGTAAGATTAAATCTCTAAAATGATTGGCTTCAGTGGGGCGGGGTGGCACACGCTTGTAATCCCAGTACTTGGGAGGCTGAGAGCTGAGGATCGGGTTTGCGGCCAGCCTCAGCTACTTAGTGAGGCCCTCTGCAACTTAGTGAGACCCTGTTTCAAAATAAACAATAAAAAATAGGGCTGGAGGTGTAGCTCGAAGGTAGAATGCCCCTGGGTTCCATCCCCAGTACCACAAAAATAAATAAATAAATAAATAAATAAATAAATAAATAAAATAATTGGCTTCTTGGCATAGTTATCATTCTTAGCACATAATAGCTATTAGCATTAGCCATTTTGGTCATTGCTCCCCGATCTCCAACAATATATTTATTCAGTAGAAAGGATTTAACAGACTGGTTTGCATTAGCCAGGCCGAAAAAACAAGTGACTTTCTAAAACTTCCATTTTTCAATTGATTAATCTGCCACCATATGGTTATGATTCTTGCATTTTACTATATCGTGAAGGAACTTGATATAAAATAAAATGCCAGTGCTATAATTATAAAAGTAATACTAGATTTAGGTTTTAAAGCAAGAAATTTTCAGTTTCTAACTCTGTTGTTAACCAAAATTTGTTGGAATGCAAAATTTGTTGTAACTCATAAGTATGTAAATTAACACATAAAAACATAGGTCTATTAACAAAGATATTCACATAAATATATATTCAATCATGGCATCTAGAGGAAGGGGGCAACTTAAACTCAATGATAATTCCACTAACTTATTGTAGTCAGCTTCAGTAGAGTACAATAATTGTCACATTGGAAACAGCAGGGGACTCGATTGTTTTTCTCAGTGCCATTTGTCTGTTGTGTCTGAGAATAAAGTAATCTCCCATTGTCTGCAGTGAAATTGCTTCATATTTCCCTGAAACTCCTAGACTAATGGCATTACTCATCCCCATAAGAATCTATGCACAGAGTCTAACATAGAGTCATGGTGAGGTATATGCCCCATGGAGGAATTCCTACATGTCTCATATTATAGGGTACTATACTGCTTTCCCTTTCTTGCCACATAAATCAAAGAGATAATAACTATCTTTCTCTGGATTCCCAAATCTCAGTGAATCCAAGGCACATTTTTCCCCCTTTTGCCATGTGCTTGAGGGATCTTTAATTGGCAGTCCTTGTTGTAGATGGCCCAATGAGCAGGCTGACTCCTTGATACTTGTATAAAATATTGCTCTTTCAGAAACTGAAATTGGAAATCAAAGGGTCCAAGTTTGAACAATCAAAGGCTGTCGGGCAAGATTCACATCTGCCAAGACTGTTTCCCTGTTAACAAGTTAGAAAGGCTCTCTCTTGTCAAGCCTTGGACCAGCGTGGATGCAATATACAGCCACATTTTTAGCATGGCACATTTGTTCTTTCTGCCAACCATTTTATGAAGCTCAGCGACTTAATGTTGCACCAGTTCTGAAATCCATATGGGAGAAATATTCTGGCAACCCTCATTTCAGCAAGGCAGCAGGGGCCCTGTAATTTCCCACAAATGAAGGGAGCAGAGAAGTAGATCAACATAATTGAGTAGTTACACCACCAGTTAAGGATTGTGGATTGGCTTTCAATGGCGGCAGGAGTCAGAACACTTTCCAGAAATGCTGCATAGGGTGATGGAGATGTGGAGTGAGACCTCTGACTGAGCAGCTCCACCAGTAGACATCCCCCCACCCCAGACTGGGGACTCAGGACTAGCACCCAGTTCACACTGGAGCAAATAGTACCTTTTTCCAAAAGCAATGCTAGGAAACTACTTCCCAGAATGTAATCTGGAGTCTTGAGGTAGGGTATCAATTTCATAGTATCAAGAATTAAATTCTTTTTTCCTCTGAAAAAAGAGAAATTCTATAACACAATTTTAGCTTATTCTACCTACCTTTTTTGTTTTTTTGGTGTGTGTGTGTGTGTGTGTGTGTGTGTGTGTGTGTGTGTGTGTGATACTGGGGATTGAACCAGGAGTGCTCTACCACTGAGCCCTGAGCTACACCCCAGCCCTTTTTATTTTTTATTTTGAAAGAGGGTCTCACTAAGTTGCTCAGGCTGGTCTTGAACCTGCGATCCTCCTGTCTCAGCCTCCCAAGCACGGGATTACAAGCATATACCACCATGCCCAGCTGCACTACCTATCTTAAAAGTGTGTGTAGGTTAAGTAGCAAGCACACACAACTACTAAACTTGGAACCACTTGGCTGGAGGCCCAGTGTGAAGTGAAACAGACGCATCATTCCTTTTATCTTTCTCACTTTCTCCTTTTCCTTCATTTTTCGTGCTCAGTTGCAACTGGGGGAAATTGACAGTGGCAGGTGAAGTAGAATGAGCTATCAGAAAGCATGTGGAGAGGCAGTGCCCAGTGGTCCCCAGCCCGCTACTGCCCATCATTTCAGCGGAGCTTTCATAGCCTCTTGATACCATCCATGTTGGAGGAAGGTCAGAAGACAGTGATGGCTCATATCACATTGCTCCCCAAGAACAATGTCTAAAAAAAAGAACCAGGCTTGTTCAGGAATTCAGTAACTGCTGTTTGAAAATAAGCATGTGCATTGCTTAATGTCCACAGGAAATGGTCATACTTTCTTACAAGATACTTCCGTAACTCAAGTTGTTGTTGTGTTGTTGTTGTTTTAAGGTGGCCATGAGAGGTTGAGCCCACACGTGTCCACAACACGTAGGAGAGCTCAGGGAAACTGTACAAGACATTTTTAGCTTGCTTTCTTCTAGTAACCTATTTTTGTTTCATATGATTCCTCTGATAACATATTTGTCTTTTTTTGTTTAAAATTCATTACATTCTTCTAGAGAAATGACAGATTTGCTGACCTGACCATTTATGCTCTTGAATTCCTAAAGTGAGCAGGTTGTTTAGAAACCCTTTGCTCTTTGGAGCTTTGCAAGAGGCTTTTTGTGCTTCTTTATGTCACTTTACTTATAGTTTTTATCTGAAGTATTGTTTCATCTTTGCCAGATCAGCAAATAATCAGTGCCTTTGGATTCTCTTAGAATGTATCTTCTTTCTCCTTTTCAACAGAGTAAAATGCAAGCATTTAAATATATCTCACCACTCAATGACAAACACAAAGGAAATGTAAATAGATCGTTGGACTAATTCACATCTGCCAGGGAGTAATTGTTGGATGTGTGCTCATTAAGTGTAAATTTTTTAAAAAACCAAGCTTTTAATTAGGCATCTGCACCGGGTCACACAGATGAAATTATAAAATGTGTTTAAGAAGTCTTTCATTCTTCTGAGAGATTAGTGGCTACTCCATCATCTTGGTACCCTACTGCTTGTGGATAGAGCCTTGCAGTACTGGTTGCTTTTGTAGAAAATCAGAGCACCTCAGGGTAAGCCCAGAGCCTTCTCACTTACCTGTTTAACTGCACCGCTGAAACCTCGCAGGGCTATGTATGAATGCAGCAGGAGAGCTTTCCACATTCTCACCAGAAGTAGGATCACCTCCTCTAACTTCTGCATTCTACCCAAACAGTGAAGTCACTTGCCTAAGATCACAGAGATATTGAAACACTTTATACTAGAGGATATGGCCCATGATGGTCACAGAGTGTTGGGGGTCACAGTGCTCTGTCACCTCTTCACCTCTGCATTTTCCAAGCCCTCTTCTCCATCACATATTGTGAAGGCCTGTAGAAAACAGACCGAATTACTACAATGGATTTCCCTGTTTGCAATGATCTGCTTCATTGCCTCCCTCCACTAACTTAGCTAATCAAAAGAACATTGCAGTTCATCTCTTAATTTTCACACTTGGAAATTACAGATATTTTACCCAGCATTCTGATGGATAATGATTTGAGGGGTGCAAAATTATCCTTCCATCAGAATATGTTCTGGACCGTTTGAAACTCCCAACTTTTATATTGAAGTCCTGGATTTGGCTCCTGACTCTGACCTAATTATCAAGTGTGACTTCAGAGAAGTTACTTAATCTCTCCTAGGTTCAGTGTTGCCCTGTATAAAGGACAGATAACAATAGCGATCCCATAGAGATTTGGTAAGGTTTAGGCAAGATGAAGTTTGTAAGCACCAGATAAATATTAAGAATATTGAGATGGTAATCACTGTGGTCAGAGACATTTCAGGTACTGTTAATGTGGCTAAATGGACTGAAGAATTGTGCTGTTGAGGAGTGACACCCAGGAAGAAGTAATTTTACACTTGGTAATAAGAGGTGGTCGAAAAGGTGGTTAAAAAGTGAAGCTGGGAGTTTGATGGTGGGGACAAAGAGCAGAAGGGGGAGCAAAGGTACAGAGCCTAGAGAGTAAATAGCACACGTGGGGTGTGGCCGGAAGCTCTGGCCACCTGCAGCACAGAGTAGGGGGAAAGAGGCAGGACACAGCACCTTATTAGGTGGTACTGGAGAGTTTGGATTTGACTCTTTCTATATAAGCAGGCACTGAGGGACATTAAGTAGAAAGGAGATCAAATGTATGGAGTGGAGATGAATTAACAGAATAGCCCACGGAAGGCAGTATCCAGTGCTTTGCAACCTCTGGCCCCAGTATCCTTGGTGTGCAGCATATTCACACCCTCCTGACTCCTGAGCCAATCCTGATCAGAAGAGGATATTTATTAGCAATGTCCCATCTACTCCCAGAGGTCAATGTGAGGTGAGGTTAGGGGACCCCAGATCCCACAAACTTGCTTGGTCCTGTCGCACGCTTGGCTCCCTATTCCTGTCTCCCTCCTCTTTCCTACTATGACATCAGGAAGCCAGTAAAGAGACTGTTGCAACAGTTCATGTAACAGATGGCAAGGATCTGATGGTAAAGCAGGGGTTGTAGGAAGATAAAGGAATTAGCCAATTGAAGAACCATCTAAGAGCTAGAATCCAAGGGCTTTTAGAAACCTTAGACTTTCAGAGTGAGGACAGTACCTTAGAGATCACCTAGTCCAGTGCCCTCTTTTTATATCATGATGCATTGCACATAGTAGTAACTGAATATATGTAAACCTTTCCTGAGTAAATAAGGAATAAGACGTAGATGTATTGACACCACTAGTTATTGGCATACCTGGCGTAAAAACATAAACCTTCTAACTTCCAAATCATCACTTTCTGCGTTATGCCACACTTGGCTCAGGATGTATAGAATATTATTAAAACTTTGTCTGAACCTTATTTTAATGCTACAGCTTGATTCATGTCATTTTTGTTTGCAAGGTCATTTATAGTGTGTTGCATCAGAACTAATAAATTAAATTTTTCTGATGAAAGAATTTTATCCTGTCTCCATAGCCTCCATAACCTAACCCTTTGTTTTGTCTTTCTACCTAATTCGATGGGTGTGGGCAATCATGCTATCTCCCAGACAGATGTTTAACGTCAATAGAACCATGTTACAGTCCACTTCCAAGGTAGAATTCTCTTCCAATTGATACCTGCTTTTATAATTTTCATTGTAAGGAGACCACTTGGGAATTTTACAGACTACTTCAAATTGTTCTAAAAGAATGATGCTCCTGTCTTTATAAGAACAGGAATAGAGGAAATAGTCTTGATTTGGAAAATTTTTTGAACAATAAGAGGCATAGAACCTTGTAAAGGATTGATCAGAGAACCTGAAAAAAAAGACTTGGACCCATTTATTTCCTTGGGTGTTTACCTCCTGACCTTTTCCACCTGGTAGCAGTGTGGAGCGTTTGCCAAGACCCACACGTGTGTATGATCTCAGTTCTACCCGCCGCCACCACCACACAGTTCAGATCTGCTTCTGTTCATCTGCACCCTCCACCCTAATCACATTTCATTTATATTCCAGACAGGAAGGCAGAATCCAAGAATGCTTTTATGAAGCACTAGTCTCTCTTGCTGGGAAATAGTGCAGTTACTAGAATAAAAATATCTTTCATCTCAAATTTTCATGAGAACAATTGACAAATAATTTAATAGAATTCAGCAGCTTCTTAAAAAAACTTTTAAATTAGGACATATTCTTTCTCTTGGGGTTTTTTTTTTTACTTTCCAATCTTTACCAACCACTTAAAAAATTAATATATGTAGTTTATATATAACATTATGATGATGCTTCACCATTTACAGAACATTTTCATAGGCATCATCTCTTCCCTCTGGAGAGGGTAGAGCAGCTATTATTTTCTTCTTATACATGAGGAAACTCACGTTAAATGACTTGCTCAGAGATCAACCTAAGGAGACCCAGCTCCAATTCTATTGGTCTGTCTGCCTTACCACACTGCTTCACTTTGGAGAATAAATTTCACCAAGAGCAGTTATTTTTTTCAGTTTTTTTTTCTTTTGCGGTACTGAGGATTGAACCCAGGAGCATTTTACCTCCGAGCTACACACCCAGCCCTATTTTTTATTTTTTATTTTGAAGCAGGGTCTCACTAAGTAGCTGAGGCTGGCCGCAAACCTGGATCCTCCGGTCTCAGCCTCCCAAGTACTGGGATTACAAGTGTGTGCCACCACACCCGGCTATTTTTTCAGTTTTAACTGAGGTAATAAAGAGTGTACTCCCCCAAAATATGTGTCAAATTTATTATGTGTTTGTGGGGGTTGTGAAGTATAGTGAAAATGGATAGGCATTATTAGAATAATATGCATGTTATAAAAGTACATATTATAAAAACAAACTAACATAAGCTTCAGAAAATAAATTTCAAACAAGTTTTACTAACTGAGAGGAAACAAAAAATAACAAATTTTCAATGTAGAGTGAATGTAATTGGTAAGATGGGAGTAGTCAGTGAGAATTCTTTTTCTTTTATCAAAAATCATTATGACTTGGCAAAAACAGAAGTTAGAAATGTTAAAGTGGAGGTAATAAATTTAGCTGTGAAATCTTTTTCAGTTTTCTTCTAGTTAAAGCTTTCTCTCCTTTATTCAGTGAGAATCTCTCCTAAAAACATAAAGAATTTTCAAAATAGTAATGATACTCTGTGTATATTGTAGAGAAAACTTGGAAGACATAGAACTCTCACAAAAGAATAAAGTCTGAAATGAATTTGCAAGCCACAACCATGAGGTGGGAGTGGTTTGAATAGGAATAATGGAAGAGATCTTTGAAAAGCTGAGGGAAAAATGAATTAGTTGGGATGAAGTTATACATAGAAAGGAAGTACACTTGAGGATAGAAAAACAGCGGAACTCAACAAAAAGTCAAGTTGTAAGTTGTGAATAGTAAAAATGCCAGCTTCTCAGGATAGTAACTTATTGGGTGGTGAAGACAAAAATAAGTCGGGGTGACTGTTGGTAAAGGGTGTGAAGCAATAGGTCTAGAGAGTTTGAACTTAATCAAGTAGACTGAGAGTTGAGTAGGAAGAAAATTATTCTAGTCTGGTCCAAGGCTGTGGTTAAGGAAAGCAGACAGCACTGGTGAGAGGTGCTGAAAAAGAAGATTCAATAGGCCACAGTGACTCAAAGAATGTGGGAGTAGAGGAAAGAGGTATGGGAAATGCACCAAGTGTTGTGTGCATGAATATTCCTATCACTCCATACCTCAGTATTCTGTATAATTGCAATGCATCAATGAAAATATATAAAAAGAGGAGAGATATATAAAAATAACCCAAATCTAAATAATGCTTTATGAAGAGTGCCCTATTTTTCCCAGAATGATGAGGCATCCATGAAATATCCAATGCTTTATTTCAATTGTCATGACTGAGAAACAGATTATTTGAGAACATACCTTCATACAGGACAACAGTTTTAAACCTCTTGCTACATCAACCTCACTTGCACTTTGAAATCCTGTAATTGGGAATCAGGCGACTGTGAGATCACACCAGTGGGGACACCAAGCTCATCCATCAATCATGCCCAATAAGACCATAGACCTGAAAATATCAATAGCCCTAAAACTCTCTGGCCTAAATATGGCCCAAAGTGAATGGCCATACGGGAAAAAATGTAACTTTCCAAACACTATGGTAATAAAAACATGTGCTTAGCTTTAAATAAATAGTGCCACCTTATTTTTATGGAGAACCTTTCCTTGGTAATAATTAAAGAGGTTTTAATAAGCATGATCTCATTCTCACAATAGCCCCACAAAAGAGGAAACGAGAGATATTGTAATTTCCACTTCATAAACGAGGAGATTGAGAGGTAGTGAGATTGACTCCCTTATGATTCTCCTTCTTCAGAGGCCAGCAGGTTGCAGCTAGAGCCAGTTTTCCAAATGACATCCTTTTCTGTGCTCTTAAGCCCAGTCTGTCCCAGGACTTGGCTTGGCACTCTGCGATGATATACATACACCAGGTGGCTCATATTTTTCTTTCACAACATGTAAATGACATTCATATAGCACAGTCTATAAATACCCGCCCCAATCAGTTCTATCTGAACAAGCAAATGTTTGACTTCATCTCCATCTACAACTATTTTTTAACATGACATGTTATCGAGGCATCTCTATATTTCTTTAAAGTGGGCAGTTGATCACTGTCAAGTTGTTAGTTTTATCCTTTCATAACTGACCACCCATCTTTTACATTCAGAAATCGGTGTGACTCCATAAAGATACTGTTCTAGCATTCTTTATCACTTGCTTGATGACTTGAAACATTGCTCCGAGTGGAAAACATCCATAAATTGTGAAAGGTACTCTTTCTAAGAACCACAGATAGTTCTCATTCCATTTCTCAATAATGTGATCACATTAAAACTGCAGGTATGTCACTATGACTATGAACTACATTATGATGTGAAACTATAATGTACCAATAAATGTATAAAAATAAATAAAAAAGATAATAACAAAGAAAAAAGATCCAAAAAGAAAAAAAGAATTTAACTATTCTTTAGACCTGGCAGACAACCTTGAGAGCTTTGAACATTACCCTTAGTTCTTGTTTCCTATGAAATTCTGTCAGAGGGAAGGATAAAGCATGCTTGGGGTCTGGGAGGTTACCAACTGTGATTAAAGTTAGGGAGAGCCTTAGAGGAACCTGGCACCTGTTACCTTCCTGCCTGGTCCTCTCCTACTCGGAAGACCAATGTTCCCACAATCATATTCAAGTAATTCTTCATTATAGCTGTGGTGGGAATATCTTAATTGGATTTATAGAAGGATAAAATCAAGGACAAATAATAATTACTGAAATAACAATTGGCCGTTGCAAAACAGTTTATGCTTACACACCCTTGACTTGTATGATCTCATAAATTACTTCCCAGAAAACAAGTTGATATTCTTCTTACTCTTCTTCATTACTCTGGAAAGATTTGAGTCACTGAGGATTTAAGTCAGTTTTTGGAAGTCACACAGCTAGTAAGTGACTGGAACTAGTAAATAACTAACTAGTGAGACTGGAACTCAGACCTGGCTTTTGATTCCCTAGTAAGGAACTAGTAAATAAGTAGCTAGTAAGAGCTGGAACTCAGACCTGATGTTCGACTCCTTGTCCCATGTGATCACTGCTACACCAGTCAGCCTCCTAAACCTACAGAGAATGTTGAATAAAGAGTGAAGGTGGGCCAGGCATGGTGGCGCACACCTGGAATCCTAGCACTTGAGAGACTGACACAGGAGGATCTCAGCTTCACGGACAGTTTCAGCAACTTAGCAAGGCCCGCCACAACTTAATGAGACCCTGTTTCAAAATTTAAAAATAAAATAAAATAGGGCTGGGGTGTAGTTCAGAGGCAGAATGTCCTTGGATTCAATCCCTAGTACCATGAGGGGGGATTAGAAGGAAAAAAAGGAGGAGGAACAAGAAGAGGAGGAAGAGGAGGAGAACAAGAAAAGGAAGAGGAAGGAAGGGAGGGAAGGAGGGAGAGAAAAGAATGAAAGTGGACATCAAAACTAGTCAATATGTTAAAAAAAAGACTCACTAAATAGGTAGATCAGGAAAATGAGATGTGCCCAAGAGGAAACCCAAACGATCAAATGGTCAATAAACACATGGAATGATGCTTAGCCTCACTAGCAATCTGGGAAATACAAATCAAAACCATGATCACATCGATTAGATTGGCAGAACTTAAGTCTGAGAATACCAACTATTTTGGCAGATGAGGAGCAATGATAATTCTGACACACTACCAATGGGAGTATAAATCACTATGATTCATTTTCCATTATCTGTCAAAGCTGAAGATGCCCATGGCCTATGCACAGCAATTCTGTGCCAGTGTACATAGCTCAGAAAAGCTCTCCCATATGTGCACAGGAGCCATGAAAGAGGTTCATAGCAGAATAATCTTTAATAGTCAAAAAATTTGTAAGAACCCAAGTGTCTATTAATAGTAGAATGGATAAATGTTCACAAATAGAAATGTAGCCATCAGATAGATACTATATTACAGTGAAAATTAATGAGTTGGAGGAATAGGTATCAGAAAAGATCAATATCACAAATTTTGAGGAAAATTACAGAATATTAAAATGCATACCACTTAGGAAAGGTTTAAAATATGCAGTGTTTGAGGGATTATCATCATTTAGGGGTTAAACTCTATTTAGAAATAATATTTTTGTGGATACCTACGTAGGACATGAAACATAAAGTACATATAAATAAGCTTCAAATGCAGGACAATGGTTATTTTTGGAAACAGCAGTACAGGAATGCAAGAGGAGAGGTGTTAGCTGAGGTGGTTTCAACTAATATGAGCAATTTTCTAATCATTCAGTTGAATGGTAGAACAAAGGAATTTATTTTTCTTTGAACCATTTAAATGTGTAAAACATATCATTATAACATCTACAAATCGAAGAGGGAGGAGGAGAAACAAATGTTTTAGCTGAATCAGACTCTTCTCCAGAACTGAGATGACAGAGTCGGTTGAATACGACACCAGAGCACCCCAGCTGCTCCCTCTACTGAGAAGTTCTGCTAGCCCAGCGCAGGTCTGGTTCCTGTCAGCGTCCCAGGTGCCACACCAGCACCCTCTGAGAGACAACTGGAAAAGTTCTATCCGATCACTTGCATAGGCTCTGATATTTTCTGGAGGCCAATCTAACCTGGATCCCTGATAATGTCTGTTTCACTTACATCTTAGCACTTTCAAATAGTTCTCTTGCATTTGGGAGAAGAGTTAACTCAATACTGTGAAGGGCACCTTACTTAAATTGTTTTTTATATAGAATACTTTTATTGGTGTGTTGTAATTACAAAGCATAGTGAGGTTCACAGTGACACACACATACATGCACGCAGCACTCAGTGTGTTTCCTTCCGAATCTCACCCTGCTCACCCCTTCTTCAAACACGTTAGTGAGACTGGTCGTGATACCTTCATATATGCACCATTTATCTTTAAATACATTTAATGAGGAAATCATTTTGACACCATACATCTATGAAAGACCAAAAGAATATTTAACTCTGAAAGTTCAATTTGTTTTTTTATTTTTGGTGTTTGCAATCTTGATGGGCAAGGATGTCTCAGAAAGAAGTCCCTAGCTGTTGCCACGATCTATTTCAGAATTATTCTGGCAAATTGATGTCTACTGAGGTATTCATTTGACAGTCTGTGAGACTACATCTCTTTATCCCTCATATACTCCTCAGCATAGTCAGGCACAATCACAATTTGCAAGTTCAATTTTCAAGTATCATGGTTTGTGAGGATAAAAATACCAATCCATGATAGAACAATTCTCCAAAAATAGGACTGTTATTCATACATAATTGGAATGTTAAAACAATTATCTCAAACAACCATGTCTTTCTGCATTTTTAAGGAGGAAAACATGTTTTTCTGAATATATTTTATAATGAATAATGTATATTCAAGGCATTTCTAATATCATAAAGTTAGCTTCTAACCCATAGACCTCTGCAAATCTGTAATAATTTGTTGGAGAAAGAAGACAAATGTCTTTGCTGAAAATATCATTGTTGAAAATGATCAACAGAAATATCAATTTATCAAGACTAGAGAACACTGTTTGAATGCCAGTGTCCCAAATCTCCCCCATCCTATTTTCACAACAATAATATTAGTAATGATCTACACTTCCCGAGCCTTCACCATGAGTAAGGCTCTGTGTCAACCACTTTTCCTTCCTTACCTCATTTCATACAACAACTTCATGAATGAGTAACTGGTACCAAAGAACCCCTGTACCAGGGCTTTCTCCTTCATCCAAAACTCATAACCATCACTTCTCAATAGCTTTCAAATTCTATTAACTGGATTTCACTGAAAATAGAAATAAAGATTTTTTAAAAAAGAAACAATGCTGTCTCTTCAAGGTATAAACTCTTTTATTCTCACTTTTTCTTTCTGAGCCTTTCTTTCTGCATATAAGTTGTTTCTGAATTTCAATAATAACCAAGTAGCATTTTTTTCAGGATTCGATCATTATATTTGTTGGCAGACCTGTTGTAACCTTGAGTCACCTACAGCGAATTTAAGTATTATTCTAATTGATTTTTTCACTGCTTACTGAGCAACAGAGCACCTCTTTCACTAGTCTCATAAATAATTCCATTTCTTTCTGTCAACGTTAATTTGAACTTACCTCATGTTGTCAATCTCTCTTTTTCCTTGCAGGTGATGTCATTGTCTATATTAATGAAGTTTGTGTCCTTGGACACACTCATGCAGATGTTGTCAAACTTTTCCAGTCTGTTCCTATTGGTCAGAGTGTCAACCTGGTGTTGTGTCGTGGCTACCCTCTGCCCTTTGATCCTGAAGATCCTGCTAACAGCATGGTGCCGCCCCTTGCAATAATGGAGAGGCCACCTCCGGTGATGGTCAATGGAAGACATAACTATGAAACGTATTTGGAATACATTTCTCGGACCTCACAGTCAGTTCCGGATATAACAGATAGGCCACCTCATTCTTTGCACTCCATGCCAGCTGACGGTCAGCTAGATGGCACGTATCCACCACCTGTCCATGACGACAATGTGTCTATGGCTTCATCTGGGGCCACCCAAGCTGAACTTATGACCTTAACCATTGTGAAAGGTGCCCAGGGCTTTGGCTTCACTATTGCCGACAGCCCTACAGGACAGCGGGTAAAACAAATACTTGACATTCAGGGATGCCCTGGCCTGTGTGAAGGTGACCTCATTGTTGAGATCAACCAGCAGAATGTACAGAACCTGAGCCATACAGAAGTAGTGGATATCCTTAAGGACTGCCCCATTGGAAGCGAGACTTCTTTGATTATCCATCGAGGAGGTAAGACAAACACTGGCTCAGCAATACAGTATCCGGGTAAGATGGTAGCACTCTTTATAATAGTATTGTTAAAATGAAAGTTTCTGTAGGGTGGAATGAAATCATGATTTTTTAAAAAAGGTAAAAGATTAAGAGAAAAGATGAACAAAGGAAACCATTTTTTTAATTTTGAGAATATATCTTTCCCTAGTTTATATTAAACATAAAAATAGTGCTTTCAGTCTTCCCAACATATTGATATGAACTTGGGTAAAGATTGAATCCCCAACTATGAATGTGTCCCATTTCAAAAGTTCATTAGGGGAAACATACCAAGTGCTATGTGTATGTGTTTCTATCACTCTGAACCTCACTATGATGTATAATTACAATGCACCAATAAATGTATAAAATATTTTAAATTAAAAATAAAAAGTTTATTAGGGTATCAGTTGTAGAGAATGCATTCTGGTTACCCATTGGTTTGAGTGAGAAACCTGTTTTTCAATGGAAGCAATGCTTTGAATTATGCTTAGGATCCCAGGCTAGCAAGTGGAAACATGTTCAACTCCTACCAATCCCAGGTGTAGTCGCAATAATTGGGAGCTGTGTTGCAGGCAGGCAGGCAGGCAGGCAGGCAGGAAGGAAGGAAGGAAGGAAGAAAGGAAGGAAGGAAGGAGAGAGGAAGAAGAAAGAAAGAAAAGAGAGAGAGAGAGAGAGAGAAAGAAGAATGAAAGGAAGAAAGAAAGAAAGAAAGAAAGAAAGAAGAAGAAAGAAAGAGAAAGAAAGAAAAAGAAAGAAAGAAAAGGAAAGAAGAAAGAATCTTTTCAGAGTTTGAAAGGGTTGTTCCAGACATTGCTTCCACTACCATGGAACACTACTATAGATAATTGTTGCTAGAGTGACAATTTATCTACATGGCCCAGCAATAATTACCCACAGTGCCTCCCATGACCTGGGAAGAAAATTATTGGACAGGGCAAGGTTGAAGTTCTGGGCTGTCTTAATGAGGTATGGCAATTGGAACAGTGAAGAGTGTGGCAGGAGCTCTGAGTCCTGGGTGTTTCTTTGTGGTATTGCTTCGTGTATTGAGCAGCCCACTCCGTGTAGGTGCTCACAACATGTCTGTTGAGTCTGTAGGGCTTCAGCATAAATGGTTCAGAAGGAGCAGTACTGTGAGGCACTCGGGCATGAAGAACACACGTGTGGCAAACATATGTGAGCGCCTATTCAAAGCGCTCAACACAGCACGAAAGCCCTGTCATTTAAAGAGCAAGTGAAAAAAAAAAACAGTCAAAGCTGAAAGAAGCACCATTTATGATTTATTTGGCTGTCCCTGCAGGTATTTCCCCCTCAAGGACATATTGCATTGTTGATTCTCCAAATACTACACATCTGTGAGCAACAGTGTATAAAGTATCATGTGCCTACATTAAAAGGGAAAATTAATATGATAGCAAAATAATCTTACATTTGACCTTCTTAAGGCATTGTTACAAAATAGCACTTGAATTTTGGTAATTAAATGTTGACAGTGAATTTTAATTTCTCCCATTGCTTGTTTAAGACTAAAACAAAGATTCCTAAGTAGCCATATGTTCATGGTGTTTAACTGAAAATCAAATTTGGGGGACAGGTTCTTGATATTAAAAGATATAACTGAGAAGCACTGTGCAGGATCCACTGTATGGTTTGTAAACAAAATTGGATGCATTTTTTATATAATGGCTTCTTTTAAAAGCATGGCAGAGCAGGAAAAATTACTTTGGAATCTTTTATTTATATTATTGCCATGTGTGCCTTTCTGGAAACAGTTTTCATGTGCCTGTTTTCAGCTAGACTTCCGTGTTCTGGCTCACCTTCTCTCCCTCCCCCTCTCATTTTGTTTGCATTTTGTTTATATTTGGGGGTGAGTGACTTGCTTTATTTCTTGGCTATAGTAGAATTGCAGAGAGTGGTGCCCTGTGATGCTTAAAGTCACAAACCTCTCGAGTTTCCCCAAATTGTCACCATTTCCACTCCTCTCTCTGAAATAAATAGGAACTGATGCCATGTTTTTGTAGCGAGATTCACTTTGTCTTATTACAGGCTACTCCGAAGTGCTTGTGACCTCATTCAGACAAGAGTAGGATCACAAGCCTGGGTGACCTTGTATCAGAACCATGGTTCATTTGTTAATTATATAATAGTATTTTTATCTATAAATAATGTATACATTTTAATATTTTAAGCAAATAATGTCAAAATTATACAATGAAGATTAATTACTGAAAGTAATCCCATATTTTCATTACTTTTCCCAGAGGCAAACATGAGCTTTTATTTATATACTTCCAGAAAGTTTGTAATCTACTGGCACATATATGAGTAGATGAGGTATGTTTGATACAGATAGGATGATACTATACATACATATATCTGGCTTCAAAATGTCTGGATTATAAGGATGTATTTAAGATTTTTAATATATACCATGTGGTATAATTAACATGGCATTAAATTCACCAATTGTAAGTATATACTTCATTAAGTTTTGCTAAAGTGATATAGTTGTGAAACAAGCACCGTAATCCTTGGATCATCCATCATCCTGAGTTCCCTCATTCCCATTTATCACGTGTCCCCTCTCCTACCTCCAGCCCTGGGTAATCACTAATCTGCTTTCTGGATAGTTTTGCCTTTCAGGAATGTTTTTATAAATGGAATCATATAGCATATAGTATTTTACATAGCACAGTGCTTTTGAGAATAACCCAACAGGCACCAACAGGTGCATGTATGAATAGTTTGTTTCTTTCATTGCCCTACTTTTATTTTATTCCATGGTATAGGCCCTTTTTTTGTCCATTCACCCACAAATGGATGTTTGAGCTTTTTCTACCTTTATGCATTTATGAATAATGTTGCTATGAACATTTGGATATAAGTGTTGGCTTGTGCACACATTTTCATTTTTTCTTGGATAGATACCTAGGAATGGTGATGTTGGATTATATGAAAACAATGTAATTAAGTTGTTAGGAAATCGTCAAAATTTTTCCCAAACTGGCTATACCATTGTATATTCCCACCAGCATCACATGACGTTTCCAATTTTTGCTATTTCTCACATTTGCTATGAGTCTGTTGAGATGATCATATAGTTTTAGTTCTTTATTCTGTTAATATGGTGTATTACATAAAATGATTTCTAGATGTTGAACTAATTTTGTATTTCTGGGATAACTCCATTTGGCCATGGTATATAATTCTTTTGTATGTTACTAAATTCTGCTTTCTTTTTTTTTTTTTTTTGCGGTACCGGGGATAGAACGCAGGGGCATTCTACCTCCGCGCTACGCCCCCGGCCCTATTTTTTATACTTTATTTTGAGACCAGGTCTCATGAAGTTGCAGAGGGCCTCACTAAGTAGAGACAGAGAGAGAGAGAGAGAAAGAGAGAGAGAGCGTGCACGAGCTGAGGCTGGCCGTGAACCCGGATCCTCCGGTCTCCGCCTCCCAAAGTACTAGGATTACAAGCGTGCGCCACCACGCCCGGCTAAATTCTGCTTTCTTATATTTTGTTAAGGATTTTTAAACCTGTTTAAGGGAAAATTGTTCTGCATTTTCCTTTCATGCAATGTGTTTGGCATTGGTGTTGGAATAATAGTGGCCTCATAAAATGAACTGGAAAGCACCACTTCCCTCTGTTTTCTGAAGGAGTTTGTGTAGGGTTCATATTTCTTTCTTAAAAGTTTGATAGAATTCATCAGTGAATCCATCTAGACTAGGCTTTTATATGTTAGAAGATTTTTCAGTTGTTGACTCAATTTCTTTTCTTGATTTAGGTCTGTTCCAATTTTCTATTTCTTCATGAAACAATTTTGTAATTTATGTATCTCTAGGAATTTTTTAATTTATCAAAGTTGTTAAATTTGTTAGCATGACATTTTAAATAAACTTTTATGGGATTTTTTTAAAAGAACCAACTTTGGGATTTCTTGATTTGTTATGTGTTTCTGGTTTTTGTTTCAGTATTTTCCACTATGGTCTTTATAACTCCATCCTTCCTACTTGTCCTTTTCTGTCTTTTTGAAGTGGATGATTAGATCAGTGATTCTAGTTTTTTCTCTCTCTCTAATAAAAGCATTTAAAGCTATAAATTTCACTCTGAGCACTTCCTTAGCTGACTTCCATAAATTTTGAAATGCAACATTTTCCTTTTTCACTTAGTTCAAGATATTTGCTTATTTTCATTATAATTTCTTTGGATCATAAATTACTTAGTATGTTGTTTATTTTTCAAATATTTGGAATTTTCTTATTTTCATTATAATTTCTTTGGATCATAAATTACTTAGTATGTTGTTTATTTTTCAAATATTTGGAATTTCCCAATTGTTTTTCTGTTGTTGTTTTCTAATAATTTCAGTGTGGAGAATATGTTATATATAATTTCAAACCTTTTAAATGTATTGAGACATGGATAGTGGCATAGTGTCTTGCTTTTTTTAACTTAATTTATTTTGAAGTGCTTCATATATTAGTTTAGAAACATGTGTCATTATTTTTAATTCTTAATCAGATACCCATTCATGGATATTTTTGTCACTTTCTGCTGTTTTCTATTATAAAAAGTGATGAGTCTTTATAATCTATCTCTCCACAAGAGAGATTCATTCTTTTCCTCAACAAATACACTTAAATGCTCACTACGTGCTAGGCACTTTTTATACCAGAGATAAAGCAAGAAACAAAGCCAACCATATCCTTTTTTTTCATGAAGTTGACATTCTTTTGGAGAGAGACAAATACAAAATAAATAACAACATTAGTATGTCCTTTCTTTGTTTGTTGCATTCATATCTATCCCTTTTCCTTAAATATTAATTTTATAGTGAGTTACTGAGTTTTCTTCTTATTTCTCACATTTTTTCCCATTTCATTTCATGGGGTTTGTGGACATACATTCATGCCACATATAATCAGTAAACCCTATGCTTCCTGTTTTCTTATTTGACTGCTGTTCTTTAATACTGTTAAGAGTGATAATTATGGAAATATCTGTCTTGTTCATGAGTTAAATGGAAACAGTCTTGCTTTACACTGTTAAACACAATAATGACTTTTCATTTGAGATTAATATCTACCATCCTAAGGAAATACCTCTCAACTCCCATTTCAAAAAGAAAAATAGATAATGAATTCTATCAAAAGTTTTTGGCATCTATGGAAATGATAATTATTTTTCCTTTGACTTATCACTGTGATGAATTGCATTATGGAATTGATTAATATTGAACTGTCCTTTCATTCCTAGAATAAACTACATACAATCCATAGCATGCTTATAATGTGCTCCTAAATTCTATTTGCTTGTACATAATTTTGAATCAACATTAATACATGAAACTAACAGGAAGTTTTCACTCATAATTTCCAGAGACCTATATGTCAGATCTGTTAGGCAACGCTCCTCCATAACCAGGCTTCTCTCTGATGTCTCTCTTTGCCCTATGACCTTGGTGTCCCCCACTGGCTACCCCCTAACCAGCTCACAGTTAACATGAGAACAGGAGAGAAAAGCATTAGTGGCCAGTGCTTGAAGGGGTGTACATCACTTCCTCCCACATTCCATTAGTGAAAACTCTGTTCTAGATTTCATTAGCTATAAAAGACTGGGAAATGCAGTGGTGCTGTGAATACTATTGGGAATGAGGTAAATGGTTTCACTTCACACATGTAGTAGACACTCTGCACCTGATAGTCCTCCTATGCTGTCCATACCTTGACCTGAACATCAGAGACATACAACTACTGGTTATGTCAAATCAAGAGGTGAAATCTTTTTTGTGTATGCTGTGATTTATTTTAGGCTTTTGAGGTACCCTCAAGTCCTTGGTATATGTATTAAACTTCAAAAAAGTGTCCTCATGTTTTCCTTTTCAGCTTTCATGGAGAAAGAAATTTAGGCGTTAGACTGTTAGACTTGGCCAAAGTCCAGGGAATATGTGTCTAGGAAGAGGGATGGGCAACTTAGGGCCACTAATATAAGAAATCTAAGCAATATCAGAAACAGGATACCCCATCCTAAGCGTGGAAAGCACCATGGATCTCACACGACATTTATCAAATGGAGTAAGTGCTGCACAGATGACCCTTAGGGCGAGAGATGGGATAATGGGAATGTTTGTAGAGTCATTGTCACAGCGCTTAAAAGGAGCAGAGACAATATTCAAACCGGAGTCTTCTGACAATAATATTATTGTTTTCCTTATATCAGTTTCTACAGTTTTTTATGGAAAACGAGTCATTGATGGCTTCTGCTTTGCTCTGCAGGATTTATTCATTCATTTAATAAGTACTTGTCAAGGACTTACTATGTGCCTAGTGCTGGCCCAGCTTTTGAGAATATGGCAGTAATCAAAACAAAGTTCCTGCCTGAAGCAGCTTACTTCCTAGGAGAAATTAGATGATAAACAATGAACTGCATGCTGGGATGAGAAAGAATTAACACTGAGAAACAGGATGGGAGGGTAGTGGGCAAGGAAGACCGTTCTCTTTTAGAAAGAGTGGCCAGGAAAAGACATTTGTGCAGAAACCTGAAGAAGGTGAGGTAGCAGCTGTATAGATATCCAAGGAAGAGCACATAAGGCAGACGGGGGGCCCTGAGGCAAGGCTGTGCTTGATGTAGACAAGTTAATGGCAAAAGTAGGGAAGAGAAGAAATGGTAGATGAGATCAGAGAGATTGGTGGAAGGAGGCAGAGAATGTAGTCTCCTGTAGCCATGGACTATAAGCGGACTTCAGTTTTCACTTTTGAATGAAATGATAAGCCGTGGGTGATAGAATGTTGTAAAAGGCTCATGCTGGATAAGCAAGCCAGCTTTCACAGCAACCCACGTGACACATGAAGAAAGCTTGGAGAAGGATGATAGGAGTGACGGTTGTGGGAAGTGGACTGTGAATATATTTCAAAGAAAGAGCCACAGGCTTTGCTGATGGACAGGATGGGAGATGGAAGAGAAGGAGAAGAATCAGAGGGAAGTTTTTGACCTAAGCAACTAGCAAAGCAGAGTTGCCCTTTATTGGTGGGAGGTGTCTGATGAGTGGAAATGGCCGTAGAGGCATGGAGGGAGCGTCAAGAGTCCCATTGGGAACATGTCAGGCTTGAGATGCCTCCTAGCTATTCAAGTACAGATGGCTGGCATGTGGAGGGTAGTGAAAGCTGGAGACTGAAAAAGACCATCTAAAGTGAGTATAAATACATGAGGGAAACCTTCTGAGGACTGAAGACTTTCAAACATCAGGAGAGTGACTAGCAAAACGCGATTAAAAAGCATGATTGTGGAAAGGAGAATGAGAGAGAGGGGTTCCTGCAGGTTTATGAAGGAAAATGTTTCAAGATGGAAGATGGGCACAATTGTGTCAAGTGCTGAATAAAACAGGACTGAGGATTTATTTATTTATTTATTTATTTATTTATTTATTTATTTATGTGGTACTAGGGATTGAACCCAGGGGCAGTCTACCTCCAAGCTACACCCCCAGCCCTGTTTTTCACTCTTTATTTTTTTTGAAACAGAGTCTCACTAAGTTGCAGAGGGCCTCACTAAATAGCTGAGGTTGGCTATGAACCTGGGATCCTCCTGTCTCAGCCTCCCAAGTACTGGGATTACAAGCGTGTGCCATCACGCCTGGCTGGACTGAAGATTTAGAACTGAACTTGACAACAGGATCAAACATTTTGTGTTAACATGACCATTCTAGTAAGTTGAAAAAAATACTGAAAATTTTTAAATTTGGTTGGCTAATTGATGAGAAGTCTTAGTGTTTTGGTCACTTGAGAACAAAGCCTCTTTTGTGTTTGAATCTATGGTGTGCATTTATTTGCATGTACTGTAGTTTTATATAGACATGGGGGCAGGGAGAGTTATACTCTCACCCTTCATCATTATCTTGGAGTCTCCTTATCTTCTGCCATTCAACTCAAGTGAGATCAACTTCTTTTGACCGAGAGAACTAACATTCCTGTTTGTGCCAATGTCTAAGTTAGTGAGATTCTGTTCTGCATTAGGTTCCAAAAGGAAGAGCTGTTATACTTCATAATATTTTATGCCTCATTTCATTTAGAGCTTGGGGGGTGGCATCCATTGAATCGAGGAGACTCTTGGAGACAAGTTGCTTTTTCAATTGACCCTTTATCATAAAGTTCAAATACCATAAAAATAAAAATTTCAAAGTTGCAATTTCTCTTTAACTCAACACCCTGCTATCTACACACACACACACACACACACACACACACACACACACACACACACAGAGTAAGTGGGGTTATATAACATTTTCTTCTACTTGAAAATGTATCTGTTGGCCATTTCTAAGTATAAATGGAAGAATAGATAGCAGAAGTGTTTTATAGATGGTTAACACAACATACATGAAACAGGATCTAACTGTTAATTACTGATTTAGTCTTAGATTTTACTTACCCCATTTCATTTACCCCAATGAGTTAATTACTGATTTAATCTTAACCATTTATTTACCTCATATCCTGAATGCAAAGGACATATGACAATTACATTGATCACAGTTACTACTATAAAGATAAATAACTGCTCTACTGTAAATATTCAGAAATGCCAAGTCAGAGGAACTACTAGATTTTAAAATACCTAATTTAAAAAGCTAATTTCCCTCAAGAACAAGGACTATATCTTATTTAGCATTTTTCTCCAGAGCTTGGCATGCACATTTTTTGAATTGCTTTATTGTTGTGACATTAAGGAAAGAAGAATAGCCACAAAACAAAATCAGGAAGATGCATGTGTGAGTCGAGTAATGCGGCTGAGTACACAAAAACAGACAGAGCTATTTTTCTACTGATTTTCCTCTGTCTGGTCTTCTACAGCAACCTTAGCAAAGCTCAGTTCTCTTTGGTCATATATGAAGTATTTGCCTCATTTGTCTTTCTTCTTCATCTTTATTCACTCCACAAATGTGCCAGGCGCTGTTCTAAACACGGAGACAATGAACAAAGTAAGTTCTTGTTATGGAGTTCACTTTACCTCTAAATACTAATAACACATTAATCCTGTAAATTGACCCACAAACGCTGCTAGTTATATGGCTATAAAATCTATATACAACAGTTTGCTCAGAAGAAGACATACACACTTACTGACATTAGAATCAGAATGCCAGGTTTCTAGTATAATCTGTGCTACTAATTCACATGGTAGCTTTGAGCATGTCACATAAGTCCTCTGACCACCAGCATCGTATTTTTTAATTGAAGATAACCTGTAATGTTCATATCATCTAAAAAACCCTAGGGTTCTCCAGGTTTCTGAGTTACAAGCTTCTAGTTATCATTGTGCCTTTAATTAGTTGTGGGCCCCAGGAGAATGGAATTATAAAGAACAGTTAATTTTCTATGTATTAGCTATAATCCTAGGTCCTGCCTCCTAATCCACAGTAGTAATTTCCTTGAGTTTATAGCCCAAAGTTGACTAACCTTATACTCCTTAGCAATAGCAGAATATGAGATTTCAAAGTGGTCAAATTTACTATTATGTAAAATATGTTCCATCAGTTTATATAAATTATTTTTCAGTGGGGGGAATCCTAGTGCCTTTTCATTAAGACTTAAAAACAACTATAAAGTCAAATCTAAAAGTAACCAGTATATAAAAAATTTGCCAAGTAAGTCTCCAATTTTCCTGCTTCTATAAATCTGAATACTTAAATAACAAAACACCAAAAAAACCCCCATACTCCTCACTATCTGCCAGTTTACTGTAATAAATTACATTTTGGAAATTGTGCTGGTCATGTCAAACATGTGCTGTCCCTCTGAGTGCTAGTTGCTTATGCATGAGAGCAGAAATCTTTAGTGGACTGTGTGCAATTAGAGCTACATACAAGAGAATTCCAGATGGCAAACTCCAAAAGTTTTGCCATGAAGACTGTTGAATCACAGTGCTTACATATAATAGGCGCTTACTTGTTGAATAAATAAATGAAATCACCTACAGCATTATCTTGCTATAAAACATTATAAAGTCATGTTCATTTTTTCATATTGCAGAACACGAAACCATAGACTTTTAATGAATATAAATTCTACCAAAAAGCGCAAATGAAAATAATTGCAGTTATTATACCGCATTAATGAAAGTTATGCTAATTGCCCTAAAATTTAAAGAAAATGTATTATGTTTTGCCTCTCCTCCTAATTAACATTATTTTACAGTGTAGGGTGCATTTATGGAGAATTTTGTAGTGCATTAGATAAATCAGTTTTGCATTTCCAGGAGAGTGGATTTTAATGAGCATGATAATGCATTTTGTTTCAAAACAGTTTTATGTTACAAAACATCATCTACTGGTAGAGTGGAAAAAGTTGTATCAAAGTAAGACTTCCACTTAAAATTTCAAATAAAATTTAGTAAGGGAAGTAGAAATGCATCCATTTCAGTTAAATGGCTATGCATCTGGGATGAATATCACATTTCAGCTATGGATTATTTTATATGTGAAAAATACCCAAAACATATATGCCAGCAATTAAAAGTGACTTGGGGGCTCTCCTAAATCCCACTTGCCACTTGGCACATGAATCACCACCCTGCATAAAAATAAATGAAATGAAATGAAAACATTCATGACCCTTAAAATACATTAATTAAATCCACAGTTAGCTGAAGCTAGTCTAATATGGCATCATCCCAAGTGCTTATCTATAAACCCCTCTCTCTTATGCCTTAGAAACTAGCACATCCTTTCTTCTTCCCCTCTGGTTTCAGAGGAAAACTTGCAGGCCCTCTCTTCAAAGACACTAGCTTCTTCTGGAATGGAAGGAAGTTACGCCTGTCCACTCGGGGAGCTGCTTCATCAGTATCCTCTTTGTCAGGAAAAGTGTTATAACTTCCTTTTTCTTTGGACACCTTACCCTTAGCCTACATACTTCCCCAATTTATCCCCTTCTTTAAGAACCTTTCCATAATTCTGCATTGCCCTCCAGTCTCTTTTCATTTATTCTCAGCCAACTCTTTTGAAAGGTCATCCACATGTATGTGTATACATATGCTAACCTGTTCGGTAAATCATTTAGGGTAGTTATTCTTGGCGGGATAGTCCTTACTTAACATCCCCACTTCCTTACATACTGCTACAAACATGGATATGATGTATCACTATAATATTCTGATTTCAATTCCTTTGGAAAGACGCCCAGGAGCAGTACAGCTGGATGATACGGTGGTTCCATTCCCACTCTTCTGGGGAAGCTCACATTGATCTCATCTCTCTACTTTCATCTTACGTCACTCACCAAACTTCGTTCATTCTTCATTCTACAAATATTCATTGGGCACCTACTATGTTTTGGACACCATTTGCAGTTCTGTAACATTGCTGTAAACAAATCATTAAAAATCACTACTTTCATGTATAATTTCTCCTAGCAACAAAGAACTCTTGTTTTATACCTATTTGCCATTGCAAATTCTTTCTTCCTGCCTGAAAAAAACCCTCCCTTCTATGTTTTATGGCAAACTGTTAAATATCCTTGTGAATTCAGGTCAGATGTTACTTCTTCCTGAAAGACTCTTCTAGCATCCCATATGTCCCCAGGAAGCCCTATAAATACTTTTCTCGTTTCTTCGGGTCAAAATTTGTTAAGTGATAGTATTGGCATTGCCATTATCCCCCTTCAGAATTTCTCAGGAGAATCCAACAGAGACATATTATGTCTTCCAGACTGGGAGATGTGTGGCCCTTTAATACATTGCAAATGGAGTTCTAGCCCAAGTAAATCCACCCTACTCACACTCACCAAGTGGTCAATAGACTTCTGATTGCTGGAAGTCTGCACAACAATTACCTGGTATGGTAGAGAGGAAAATTTATTGCTCCAAACAGCTTTGCTCATATACCTTGTGAAACATGAATTAATTTAGTATAATGTTCGTATGTCATACAACTATGCTATTAGCCTAGTTATAATACAGTTCTCAAAATGGATACAAGTCCAGTAGTACAATCATTCTTTACTTTTAACCTCTACTTGCCCCTCATCAACCTTTAAGCAGAGGATATGAACTCTACCACATTACATCTACATCTGCACCTTTTAGTGTTTAGTAAATAGTGTTTAGCTATTTGTGCCTGTCAGAGAAGCCTATTAAATTCATGAGTTTCCTTGCCAGTTTTGTTCAAAACTTCATACTTTCCAACAGTATATCTTAAAAACATATGAAATCCTTCTCCTTCCTTTTATTTTATGTAGATTTTTCCCTTGTGGATTATCTTCCAATAATGGTTCCTTAGTGAAGGCTGTGCCACCCTCCCCGCATATGCCAGGGGTTCATTTGTAACTGTACAGGGTCATTATGGGTTGTATTATGGGAAAGGGACTTCAGGATCAGATTATTTTATACTTTTATTGGTGCATTGTAATCACACAGTATCGTCAGATTCAAAGTGTTACCAACATACATCTACATAGCACTTGGTGTGTTTCCTTCCCCATCCCTCCACCACCACCTCCCGTACATGTTAGTGACACTGGTAGTGATACCTTCATATATGGACATAGCATTATTTGAACTCTTTCCTTCATTAAACCTTTTTTTCCCCTCCCTATCTACCCCAACCAATTCCTTTCCACTACTCTACTGGTTTCTCTCCTCATTTATCTGAGGTCCCTTTTGTTTCCTATTTTCTTTCATATAAAAGGATACGATTTTAAAATAAAACTCTTTTTTAAAAAAATATAAGAATTTTACTGCAGGTTCAAAAAGAGGCTAGTACTTATCAGTAGCTGGACTTCCACTACACCCTGGGTTCTCAACACATCTAAATTACAAGCATGCTTCAGCCAAAGGACTCTAGAGAACTGCTTGTTGTCTGACAAGGGGGAAGAATCAAGTAAAGGAAATGAGAACGCATGATACCTTCAGGGGAGCAAAGGAAGAGGGAGCTTATCAGCAAGTTAGCAAACTTGAGGGAGGCTATTTGAAGAGACAGCCAGGAAAATACCTACTTATAGGGTAAACACCCTACACCAAACTTGTAGGGATACAAGAAAAGTGCTCCCATGCTTGTCTAGTGGAATAAAACATGAAGAGTATGATTATTTGTTGTAATTTAACTTCAAGGCTGGATGACTTGAATTTCTGTTTATTATATTTATTGTCGTGGCTACTTTTCATCAACTGTCATAATGACTGGGTTCTTACTGGCACTGAGTGCCCAGGGACCAGGAATGCTAAAATATTCTGATTTGGGGGACAAGTATACATCCAAAAGAGGTCCCATCCAAACATCCAAGAAGTAGCATCTCCACTGAGGAATATTCTGACTCTCCTCCACAACCGGGGAGCTTCTCTAGTCTTGCTGCCTCAGATCTCTTCTGCTGCTCGCAAAGCTTGCTGAGCCTTCTCAGTTAACCTGAGCAGCTCTGTGCTCCTCAAGCTCCTCAGGTGATGTGGTTCATCATCCTTATTATCTGGGAAGACAGTCATTTTGCATCCTACCTTAGACCTACTGAATCATAATCTGAATTTTCACATTTTGCATACAACTCATATTGGTCTGATGACCAATATGAATTAATATTGGTCCTGGCCCAGTGATGGAATCTCCTTTTAATGGAATAGATTTATGCCAAATTAACAAAGACCTTCCTTAATGCTCCTAGGAAGCTTACTTCAGGCATTTATGAATGCCATTTGTGAACCCTTTTGAGGCATGTGTTTTAAGGCATTGAAGAACTGCCTGGGGAAGGCACAGAAGGAAATGGGGAGACAGCCAGTCACATGGAAGGAAGGTCATACTTCCTGGATTTTCACAGAAACCAGAAGATGCCCAGACACTGAGCTGGCATCAGAATAAGGAAACAGGGGGCTCCCCTTTGTTCCTCCTCTTTTCTCAGTAGAATGAATTATCCATACTACCCCTGAAAGTCTCAAGTCCCCCTTTTTATATTTTTCACTTGAGAACATACAATTTAAATGTATTCCTTCAGCAAC
Organism: Glis glis; assembly: GCA_004027185.1. Lineage (NCBI taxonomy): Eukaryota > Metazoa > Chordata > Mammalia > Rodentia > Gliridae > Glis > Glis glis. The sequence goes on along the minus strand of PVJS01006181.1, from coordinate 17,860 downwards.
TTGAGAAATTATTGATTATAAGCAAATACCAGACTGACTAATGGAAATGTAAACTTTAGTTCACATATGCAATGCAAAACTTATTTATAAAAACAGTTAAAGCTGAGCATGGTGGCGCACACCTGTAATCCTAGTACTCGAGAGGCTGAGACAGGAGGATCTCAAGTCCAAGACCAGCCTGGGCAACTTAGAGAGGCCCTCAGCAACTTAAGGAAACCTTGTTTCAAAATTTAAAAAGAAAATAGAGCTGGGGGTGTGGCTAGGGGGGGTAGAATGTCCCTTAGTTCAATCCCCCAGCACCAAAACTACAAGAGCAACAAAACATTTACATCTTCACTAAAATGTACTAAAGAAAAAAAAGAAGGTTTTTTAACTTATATCTACCTCTTGTAAAATGGTTGAACAAGGTGATTTGTAAAAGAGAAATGATACCATGTCCGTAAAGGAAGTGAACAGAAATTGTGGTTATCACTCCTGACCTTTGCAAATATTTTATGCTATAAAAAAACTGTATAGCACACATAGTTAGGCTTTAAATGATTGTTGATATAAGAGTAGCATTGTATTCTACTTCTAAAATTTCAGAAAGTACTTTAATGCAATTCAAACAGTGCTCTCGAGTGTCCGAGAGAACTCATCTGCTCTCCCTCATCAAGTGTGATGAGCTGAGCACAATGTTTGGTCTAATTACTTCCAGTGCTGTTCCCCTGAGTGATACTTGAAGGCATTCTTTAACTTCAGAAATTAAAAAGGACAAAAAAAAGAGAATGTGTTGATTCAAATATGCACAGTTACTAACAGCCTGGGCATATTAAACAGAGGCATGTTCAAATAATGGTTTGTCTGTGGATCGCAACACCTGTTCACTAGGTATTGATGGATATCTTGGCTGAGAATAGCTGGGTGTCCTTGAAATCCTGGGTCTCAGCTTTCACCTGACATCCTCAGCCCCACTTCTGCCAACATCCAGGCTTTCTCTAATGAAGTTATAGTGGCCACTGCCTATGTCCTGTTTTTGGCTGGAGGTATTTGTAAGATAGATTTATTCCTAAAAAGGCTTCTCTGTCATTGTTCCTTCTTATTAGTCACCTGGCCTATGGATCCCAAAACATACATTACTGTCTAAAGCAAAACATCACATTCCTCCTTGGTAGAGTGATCCAAAGCGGTTCATGGCAGGTTCAATGTCCTCTCAGGGCTATGGGATGTCCCCTCCTGACCAAGCAAAATGCCACATCAGAGGGCTATCCTTTATGACATGGAATTCAACCCATTTGTCCAGAGTCCATATGGAACCCAGTCTTTAGTTTCTTCTTCATCTAAACTGAAAGAAGCCTGCCCACGAAGCTTGGTTCCATTCTATCCTTTTGGGGTTGGCAGGTAACCTGGTACAGTTCTCAGCAGAACAGGCCCTGAGTTCACATCTTGATCCTGGCTTAACTAATATTTTTGGTCCTGGCTTGACCTGTGAGATTTCTGAGGATCCTCAACCCTCAGTTTTCTTACCTATAAAATATAACTCCTTCCATGCCAGGTATGAGAATTGAACAGGAAATCCATGAGGAGCGCTTAGCACAGTGTGTCACACAGAAAGGTGCCCAACCAGTGTTGGCTGGCATTGGAAGTTAGGGCAAGCCCCAGGTAATGAGAGGCTTTCAGACTCTCCCCACTTCCTCCCCTGCTCTACTCCTTTCCTTTAGAGTTTGGGAATAACACAAAATGCAGGTAATTTTGGTCTGTAGAAACTACCAGACCTGTTCTCTTCAGATGGAGTCAGTCTAGCTTTGGTTGATTTGAATCAGCCAAAAGGCCCCCTGTGGGTAGAACATTCCAGATGGCCTCTTTCCTTCCTAAAGATGCTCTTTTACAATCCCTTGTATTAGGTAAATGAGGTTATAAAGAAATATGTTATATCCTCCCTTCAGAACTGTGTGCTCATAATGAAAGAAGTCATTTCTCCTGGATTTTCTGTGGGTAACAAAGGCCTCGGCTGCAGAGATTTTCATTTAGAGCAGAAACATAGGTTATTTCTCATTTACATTTAGTCTCATATGCATTGTATTTAATAAGGTGTGTTAGTTTTTTCCTTCTCTATGAATGTTTCTGTTTTTACTGAGTTTAAGTTAAATGAAGATTTGTCACACCTACTGATTTCTCTGAAAAACAGGGCTTTGTTTGTTTTGTTTTTGTGGTACTGGGGAATAACCCAGGAGCATTCTACCTCCAAGCTACACCCCCGCCCCCCCCCACCGCCGCCCTTTTTATTTTCTGTTCTAAAAAGACCCTAAAATGCTCTGTTCATTTAAAGCATAGACTCTTAGCTATTGATGTCTCCCCTTTTCGGTTGTGGGTCTTATGAAGTAGGTTCTAAGGAGCTGCTCTGGTATTGCCCCTTCTTAGTAAAACCTAGTGAATGGACCCCAAATACTAACTCAGAGGCTCAAACATCATAGCCATTCTAGACATGCTGATCCAAACCTGTTTATCAGTATCCTCAATGTCTTCAGAAATTCTGCTTTACTGGGTCCAGAAGTTATATTTTCTATAAATGCTTGATCCTAAGTAGTTTTGATACAGATGGCCTGGGACCACAACTTGGGAAGCAATGATCTAGGTCAAAGGTCAATTTGGCTCACCAGCCAAATTGAGCCCACCACCTGCTTTTGTATGGCTCTCGAGCTAACAGTAGTTTTTATACGTTTAAATGTTTTAAAATATCAAAAGAGGAATACTACTTTTGTGACATGTAAAAACTATATGAAATTCAAACTCCAACATCCATAAAATTTTACTGGCGCACTGTCACACTCATTCGCACTGGTGCTCTCCATGGGCTTTCACACTGTGCAGGCAGGTTCGAGCCTCTCCAACAGAGATCAGCTGGCCCGCAAAGCCTGAGATATTTTCTGTCTGGCTCTGTAGAGAAAAATGTTGCCAGTCTCTGACCCAGGGATTCACAGTGACCAATGGGTTTTTTTTAAATACCCAAGTAAGAAGTTGGTTTGGTTTTCTTTGACCCGCCTTCCCCAGGTGATGGGGAGAGAAATGGGAGATGAAGGCGAGGATTTCCCAGACTGTCTATACAACGTGAAGGGGGAAATGCTATATTTTATGTGTGCCTGTGAAGAGTGCATCCTTGTGGTTTAGAATGTCCCCCAAAAGCTCATGCGTTAGAAGCATGATCCCCAGTGCAGCAAGGTTCAGAGATGGGCATGGCTGGAGGAGGTGGGTCACTGAGAGGTGGCCTTGAATACTATATATGTCCACTGGCCTCCTTCTCTCACTCTCTCTGCTTCTGGTCGCCATGATGTGAGAGCAGCATCCCTCTGCCATGCCTTACCACTGAGGTGTCTGCCTTTAGACTGAACACCCAAACTGTGAACCCAAATAAACCTTTCCTCCTCTAAGTTGTTCTTGTAGGATATTTTGGTCACAGTGACAAGAAGAGCTGACTAAAACATACATCATTAAGTAGGTGGAGTTTATGCACATGAAATAACCAAGAAGCATTGAAAGAGGGGTTGAGAACTGGGCATGGTGGTGCACGCCTATAATCTCAGTGCTTGGGAGGCTGAGATAGGAGGATTGCAGGTTTGAGGACAGCCTCAGCAAGTAGTGAGACTCTCATCAACCTAGTGAGACCCTGTTTCAAAATAAAAATAAAATAGGTCTGGGGTGGGTGTAGCTTGGAGGTAGAATACTTCTGAGTTCAATCCCCCAGTACAGAAAGAAAGAGAGAGAGAGAGAGAGAGAGAGAGAGAGAGAGAAGAAAGAAAGAAAGAAGAAAGAAAGAAAAAGAAAGAAAGAAAGAAAGAAAGAAAGAAAGAAGAAGAAAGAAAGAGAGAAAGAAAAAAGAAAGAGTGGGCTTACTTAAAGTATCAATCCCATAATGCATATAAAAGTGATAGGAAATTATGAAAAGAATTAAGTAAGGGTGATTCAGTTACCTAGGTGAGATTAAAAATGAACAAAGATTTAAGGTTAAAAAGGGCAGAGAAAGGAGAAAGGACTTCCTACATTGAGTAGTTTTGTAAGCTTTGTGAGCTTAGAGGTAAGAAGAGGCCTCAGGCCAGTAAAAGAAGTTCTCTGAAGAGCAGAACTCCATTGAAAGTTCACGCGTGGAAGTCAGGGAAGTAATGAGAGATAATGTTGGGCAGTTGAAGTAGGCAGAGATCCCGTGGCCCTTGAATGTCCAGCAAGAACATCCAGGCTTACTCTGATGAGAAATAATGGACAGTGTAGGTGCTTCATCAGTGTAGGGTGAACTGTGTTAGGAAGATGACTTGGTAACAGTATGAAATCAGATTCAGAAAAAGGAAAATAATTATCCAAGAAGTCTATTTTTATTTTTAAATGAATATTCAGGGAGTTATACTTTTACAGCCCTTTTTACACAGCCAACTATACAAGAAGAGAATAGAAACAGCAAAATTATACAGAGGGGTAGAAGGTTTAAATAGATTTATGCCCTAAATTTTTCTTAAAGATCTTTTAAGTCTCTCTTAAATGGTGCTGTCCCTCAAAATACCTATAATCAAACTAAAGACCGACTTTAGAAGCTAGGCATTTAACTGTGCCTTTCCAGGCCCTGCAACTATTGGCTTTCCCATCTCTACTTACTTATAGAAGGCTCAATTCTGTGGTCCCACAACCTTGTTGTATAAATATCCAGTGAAATTCCTATTCTGATAAAAGTATCATTTAGACTGTACATTTAGTTAACAGCTTTTTCCTCGAGGCTATGTTTATCAACCTCCTAAAAGAATAAATACACACACATAGGCAAGCTTATTTTGTTGTTGCTTTTATTTAGTTTTTATTCATAATGATAAACTTAACTCTACAATCTGGCTAGATATGCAGAAAAATAAGGAAAATATGGACCCCAAAGACCTGCCCTGAAAGCACAAAGATTCTAGGATATTCCAAGTAGATGGGGTCGAGGGTGCTCTCCTGAGCTACAGCAGGGACAGTGTGGTGGCTCATATAAAACACAAGCCAAATGCATTAGCATTGCCATGGCATCTTCTTGCTGGTCTTGCCATCCCTGGACCCAAAGCACTCCACTGCTTCTGTGATGTCCATGACTTCTCTGAAGCCCACATGCCTGCCATCCAAGCACCAGCCTCAGCAGGGGAGATGGAACACTGGGAGCCGTTTGTGTTTAGTTCAGTATTTGCTAGGACAAGATGCCAGGACCTGTGAGATTCAGGATGAAGTTCTCGCCATCAAATCTCTCCCTGTAGATGGACTTGCCACCAGTGCCATTATGGCAGCAAAGTCACTACCCTGGCACCTAAATCCTGGAATAATTCTGTAAAAGCAGGAGCCCTTGTAACGAAATCCTTTCTCTCCTGTGCTCAGAGCATGAAAGTTGTCTGTTTTCTGTGGAACTTTGTCTGCAAACAACTCAAAGGAGACACAGCCCAAGGGCTCACCATTGACCGCGAAGAACACAGTAGGATTGACCATGGCTGACAGCGGGCAGCTCTGGGTGACAGCAACATCGCAAAGCGACAAGCCTTTTAAAATTGATTTATCTGGCAGAGAAAGGTAGTTACCTCTAAAATTTACAGTGGCAGCTCATCAGAGGCAGACCATGATATTACAGAGTGGTTTCAAAGAGGAAGTAGAATTTCAGTGGTGCTAGGCTTTCCTGTTGGCAGCGGGAATTACTCACATTGGACTTGGGCCAGAATATCTGAGTTAACTGAACAAGGTCTCATTTGCTGCCAGTGGTACCAGATAACTAATGAGCATGGATGTGAAGTCCCAGCTCCAAATTAGTCTCAAGGCTCAGAGATAAAGTTGAAATAAGGACCATAATGCCTTATTTTTGTGTATATCCAATTAATTCACTTATCATACCAAAGTCTCATTCGAGAGACATTTTCTGCCCCTTTTTCTTTTTTAAGTACATTTATACACTTTGTACAGTTGTTCTCTGCCATAGAGTTAAACTATCAAAATGCATAGAGCCCAGGTAGGACCCTGCACAACTTTAAGGGACGGTTACACAGCATCTATGTCCTAGACCCATGGGAGCTACTCAGAGTGTGGCCTAGGGGCCGGTCACAGTCCAGAAACTATTGTCATCAGCGTTCAAATAAAAATGTAAGAAACTGAGATTAGGCATTGAAACTATCACAGAAAACTGACATGCATAATTTTATCTCTATTGAATCAAAGAATTTTTATTTTTCTCTTTTAATATTCTAGTTTTTTTTTTTTTACAAAAGTGTTGGCTATTGATAGATTGAAGTTTTTCAAAACTGTTCTTTTGGCAGAGATGGTCTGAGAAGCCCTGTCTTGTCTTAGACTGTCACATGGAACAGTGCTCCCAGGAGTTGCACAGTGTGTCTGCAGGTGCAAAGAGTTGCTGAAACTGAGCAGAAATCAAGGTCTACCATTGGACTCTGAAGGACTAAAGAAGAATTTTAATTTACCTAGAAATGTTCCAATCACTCAGAGAGAGGTGGACTATGGTGAAATGAATCCCTTGCCAAGAACATTGCATGGATTGAGGTGTTTAAAAGAAATTTGTCTCTGTCTGGTCAGCCTTCACCAAAGATAGACTTGGTTTTAAACCAATATTGAGGCTGCCTTGCTTTTACTATTGTACCCTAAAATATCTTTCTATTTTTAAAACTCTGAAGTACACATAGATGTGAACACTTGGAGCTAGATACATAGTAAGCACTCAAAAAAATTTTAATGTATAGTTTCTGTAAATACTAAGAAAATTAAGTATGCAAAGGGGCTTCATGCATCAGTCCTCTTGGTCGACTCTACTGATGATAAACAAAGAAGCGCAGTGTTTCTAGTGATGGGCTGAGGGGCAAGCCTGCTCATGTGGATGAAGAAACACTTGGAATCTCAGAAAACAAAAGTGTGAAAATTCAAGCTGAAAGGTGATTGCAGCCTGACAACTGGTTTCTGATGAGTGGTCAGTTTTGGGACTCAGTAGTGGTGAAATAGCCCAAAAAGGGGACTCCAGGGAAGCAGAGCTCAGCGCAGGCCTGCAGGTGATTTGCTCCCAGGATCCTGCTGGGCCTGCGCCTGCTTAGCCAGTTCTGAGTAAGTAGAGATGGAGAGAGGAGGAGAAGGGAGCATGCAGAGTTGGAAGGCCTATTATCCTGCTGGGGACAACACACCAGGGTCCAGAGAGCATGCAGGGATGGCCGAAGCTTCAGTGACTTAGTGCTGAGTGATGACATGTAGTATTTCAGAAACTTCACTGTGAGGTTTTCCCTTTTGGGGAATCAAGACTCTTGAAATAGGAAACATAGGAAAACCATGCTTATTATTTACTGATACAGTTCCTTAAAAAAAAAGAGTCTGGTGAAATAAAGCAATGAAGAGCATTTATGAGTAACTCTAAAATGTAAAGTATTATAAAGAATAATGAGTAGAGATCATCCTTTCTAGCCCATACAGTCTAATAACTCACCTTACAAGTTATCCATGGGTAAAAACTTTCCTTGTAACTCTTCCAAGCAAAGTGTACTAATTCATTTTGTTCCTGCATAAACTCTACAGTGTTCATTACTCCTGCATCCCAATCCCCAGATGAGACAGATCAATTCAAAACTACAAAAATATGAACTGAGCAAACTCTTCTATTTACATTGAAGTCTCTGTAGGCTGTAGTAATTGAGAATGAGCAACTCTTACCGAAACACTTGCCTTTGACTCAGCAGTCCAGAGCTTTGAATGATTTTAGTCCAAGGAATGATAAATGTTCAGGAGATCAGTTGCTTCTGCAAGTCAAGTGTCCTGAGTCTTTGTGAGCTGAAAAGATATGGTAGCAATTTTATTTTAAAAGTAGTACCTAGAAGCTGGGCGTGGTTGTGCATGCTTGTAATCCCAGTACTTGGGAGGCTGAAACCAGAGGATCACAGGTTCAAGGCCAGCCTTAGCTACTTAGTGAAACCCTCTGAAACTTAGCAAGACCCTGTTTCAAAAATAAAAGAATAAAAATAGGGCTCAGGGTGTAGCTCGGAGGTGGAATGCCCCTGGGTTCAATTCTCGGTACCGCAAAAAAAAAAGTAGTACCTGGAAAAAGCAGTGGCTTTAATAAGAATAGACTTAATGATAGTGATGAATATAATAGTATTATTTTATACTCATCTAATCCCTTCCCAGTTTTGGATTCAGAAATGTACAAGTTCTATTCTGGGCTCCTGCTGGCTTTTATACCAAAAATCTCTCTATTTTCATTATAATAGAAAAAGGTGGGGGAAATATAAAATACTAGCCATAAATCATAAAATATAAAAGATCTGTGGTATTAATGCTAAATGACTTTGGTGAAGTAAATTATCTCATTAAGTTCTTATCAACATTTTTAATGATGTTCTTAGATTACTTGGCATGCTTATTAATGACTTGATATTTTTAAAACTGATTGGTTACTGTATCTTTAAACTATTTGATAATATAACTTCTTTGTCAATATTTCTTTATAGTCTCAGAACTTTTGAAGCTGTTATAACCTCTCCTCTAAATTGGATTGCTGTCACCATTATTTATGACTTCCCTCTTTAAAAATACTTTTAGAATACAATTCCTATTTCCAGAAATCTGAAAGATGACTCTTTAAAAAAAAATTCTCTAGATGGTTCTTCAAACATACAGGTTAAGTATGTGAGAGCCCTCTTTTCAGTGCAGAAAGCTTTCAAAAGTGAAGATCATTTTAAGAAAGGTGAAAAAATAAGTGGTTTAGGGAACAGAGTGGGGAAACATACATGTTTTTCTGATCTTCCAAAAAGGAAGAATGATGTAATAGAAAAAAAATACACTCAAACTCTACTGTCTTAAAAGACTCGACACTCAAAAGTCCTAAAAGATGAAAACCCAAGTGTGATATCTACACATTGCCGTGTAGCAACCAGAGAAGGGAGCAATCCAGTCCCTTCACCTCCTTGACTGTCTGGGCAATGGTTAGGTGATTTCTGATCCACAGAAAAATTGACGGTTGGGTTGTTTAGAGCATCTCCCTAGGACCCTGCTTCATGAAGTAGACGTTTTTCCTTCTGATTATCTTCTGATTATTTATTCAGCTCAGGTTAAGTTTCATGGGTTTGGTTTGACTTTTTCCTTTTTATTGCAAATATTTTTCATTCAGTGTTAATTGTTTGGATTTCCTTATGGTTTGAGGAGTATCCATGCTTTGGGTATAAATTGCTACTTAATCCAAGGAAATTTTCTTTTCTTCCTTTCCATTGTTAGATTAAAAAAAAGCGCCAGGCAACAAAATGGGCCCATGAATTAAGACGCATCCCGTGGCAGAGCTTGGCCTCCAAATCATTCTTTTTTGGCTTTCTTTTAGCAATCAGAGATATGGTGCTCCATGTCACATTGGCCACTTTCAAGCTATATTATGTTTTCAGGGCATAAAACAAACCGTGGTTAAGAGTATTGGACTCAAAACTAGGTTTCAAATCCTAGCTCTGTCACTCAGTAACTGTGGTTGGGGATAAGTTGCTTTTCATCTCTCTAAATCTTCAGATACTTCATTTGTAAGATGGTAACAGAACTTACAGTTTTTTTTTTTTTTTTTGTGTGTGTGTGTGTGTGTGGTACCGGGGATTGAACCCAGGGGCATTCTACCTCTGAGCTACACCCCATCCCTATTTTTTATTCTTTATTTTGAAACAGGGTCTCACTAAGTTGTGGAGGGCCTCACTAAGTAGCTGAGGCTGGCCGCGAACCCAGATCCTCCAGTCTCTGCCTCCCAAGTACTGGGATTACAAGCATTCACCACCACGCCCAGCTACAGTGTTGTTTTAAAGATTAAATAGCATAACATGAAGTGCTCAATAGAGTAAGAACTCAGGAAATGTGATCTATTTGTAGTTTTCTATTTTTTTCTTGTTTTGTGCTATTTCTCTCCATAAAGCCAGTGAAGCTGGCAAGTTAGGAAACCTACTGATAGATTGTGTACATGAGTGGAAACAGCTGCTGCAGACAAAAAGAAATCAACACCAATTTTTTGCCATTCCATAAAACACATGGTGCATTTGACTGAAACCTCCCAGAGTTGGGGCATATTTCAGGCAAATACACTTGTGTAAAAGGATACAGGACTACAGGACATGCATATCCAATGTACAGAACCCAGCACAAACCTCTGACCTCTCCTGAGTGCCCAGGGCTTTTGAAAGGTCTATGGTTTGCATATTTGATATTTTTAAATTAAATTTATATCTGTCACTTATAATCATGTTCTATTATTCACATCTTCTGAAAGACAGAATGTTAATAATATGAACAACTTGAATTTCCCTAAATCTTTATGATTATCACATTGCCCGTTGCTTTCATTTCCTCTCTTCCTGTGCCATGTTCTTATTTCACCTTTGGGTCATGATTTTGGCCACTCCGAGCTTCTCACAGCTTCGTGCTAAGTAAACATCTTATCATTCCAGACAACGAATTTCATTGTAGTTCTCTAAACCGGTCTGAGATCTCACAACCTTGGTTAATTTGAAACATGAACCCCTTTGATGGGTTTCAAGTAGTGAGAAAGAGGTGTCAGGGGCATACTGGTGCTTTGTGAGTAAGTGGGGATATTGAGTAACAGCAGGAGTATTGCTAAAGACGTGGCATGTGGGAACCGTCATCTTGATGAGAAAGCTATGGAGAGGCCATAATAAACTAGCAAAGGAAAAACCAAGGGCCCATTGAACCTATCTTGGGAATTTAATCTGATGGAGCCATTGACAGGAAAGGAATTTTTGAAGAGAGTTCATGTAGACAAGGTCAAGAACTGAGAAAGCCTTGTGAGGCAATCCGTGAGATGCTGCAGATCACCGAAGTGACCAGCCAACATGTCACAGTGACTGAAGGAAGAAATGTGTGTGCCCAGCACAGACATCTGGTAGCTCTATAGAGGCGGGAGGAGCAAGCATGAGAAATAGGTATAAACTTGCAGCTGCACCTTTCTACCAAGATCACAGGATAAACTATGTCAGTGACCTAGAGCAGCGCTTGGCATATGCTTGAAGCTCAATGAAGTATGCTTCCCTAACAGTAGCTCAATAAGGACCCTGAACAGGATTCTTGTCTTCATTCTACCATTAATTACACATAACCCTATGGTAGGTCAGTAAACTGCTCAGCTTCCACCTCTGTAAAAATGAGAGGATTGGAGCAAATGTTTGCTTCAGTCCACTCTAGTTCTATTGCTTTGCAACCTCACAGTCAAGTTACTTAGAGCTCATAGGTGTTTTATGCTGAAATATAAATTGGTTCTCCTTTGTTGTTATCTTCCATTAAAGAGAAGTAGAGTACCTTGTTTATATTAACAATGAAAATGATTTTCAAAAATTTGACAATATGTCAAATTAGAGAATCCTTTTTCAAGATAAGTGATGTTTGTTTATTTATTTAGCAAGCATTCATTAAATGCTTACAAGCCTACATTAAATTCTGGGGCACTAGAGATGCCAAGACAGATAGGATATGGCCTCTGGCCTCAAGATATTTACAATCTAGTTAGCCCAAGTGTCCTCATGTACTCCAGATGCTGTGATAAGGGTGTAGCCAGGGTATCAGGGGACACAGGCAAGAGTGGCCAGTTCTTCCAGAAGAGAGACAGTGGTAAATCCATTTCATAGTGGAAGTGGTGCTTGAGCTAAAACTTAAAAAGAAGTAACTTGCTGCCAGGTAGACAGGATGGGGAGGGAATCTCAGATATAAATGGGCATGGCAGGACAAAGATAAAGTCGTCAAACATCTTGGGTGTTCTGAGAACTGTGAGTGGACTGGGACAGAAGGAGAGAAGGCTGTGAGGTGGGGCTTGGTAAGAAGTGATGCTGGGGCTGCAGGCAAGGCTAGATCATGAAGCAGCTTGTATAACAAGGGACTTGGACTCCATTGTGCAGCACCTGGGAAAAGAGAAGTGATGTCCTCAAATGTGTAGCTTAAAAATATTTCTCTAGCAGCAACAGAAAGAATGGCTGAGGGACAAAAAAAATAGAGTAAATAGGGAGCAGTTCATTAAAAGTCATTATAGCCAGACATGGTGGCATACACCTGTAGTCCCAGTACTTGGGAGGCTGAGACAGGAGGATCACAGGTTTAAGGCCAGTGTGCAGTAACTTAGGAAGATCCTGTTTTAAAAAGAGCTGAGGGTGTATATCAGAAATAGAATGCCCCTGGGCTCAATTCCCAATACTACAAAAGAAGTCCTTCACATAGGCAATAAGTTATGGGGTTCTAAGTTTCTGAATCAAATAGTAGGGGTGGTGTGGAGAGGAGAGGTGAGCGCGAGACATCAAGGAGGGAAACATACAGGACTGACAGAATGTGGAGGCAGAGTAAAGAGGAAAAATGTGGGAGGAGACTTGGGATTCTGGCTTGGAAGACTCAGGGTTGCTAGAGCCATTATGGGTTTAAGAACTATTGAAGGTGGAACAAGTTTTTGATCAGAAGAGATTATATTCATTATTAGACCTTAGTCTGTGGGCCCCATAGAACAGTCGTGTAGATGCAGCTGGACACTTGGCTTGACCTCAGGGGAAGGATGGTTTAGAAGGACATTAGAAGTTTCCAGTAGTAGAAGAAGCCCTGGGAATAAAATAAAAGCACCCTGTTACAGTGCATCCGTGAAAGGGGGAAAGGGGACAAGGACAGGGGGAGCAGATTCAGCAAAATTAAGTATTACCCTTGTCTTAATCAGCATGCTATCTAAACAGACCAGGACAGGCCTGCAGTAGCCATTCAGTAAATATTCATTTAGCGATGGATAAGTAACTGAACCAGCGAGTGAATTATGACATGAGAGGTGAGGGACACTTGGCCCTGAGGAGGGTGAGTAGTAGAGGTCAGGATTAGAAAGACAACACTACAAATTATCCTCATGTGGATAGAAATGAAAACCAGTGAAGGAGACCCCAAGAGAACACATGTAAAGGCAGAAAGCAGGGACTCAGGAGCGAACCCCGATTTCATTAAAAAGCTGGACATGGCGCGTCTCCATGCTCCCCTGTAAAACATTAGTCATCATTAGTCAGAGCAGCGCAGTCAGCAGGAGCAGCAGTTAGAGACACAGCTTGACCTTCATCCATAACACAGGGAAGATGATGTTCCTGTTCCCCTCATGGCAAGGTGGATGGGGACAGAGGAGGCACACAATATCGCGTGATGAAGGACCAGGTTCAGAGCGAGCAAGGTGCCGGCTGCGGAGGGCGCCTGTGGGGCTGTAATCTGCTGGCTCTGCCTGTAAACATGGCTCTTGATTTGTTCATTCCATTTGGAAAAAAATCTAGATCCAGTCCCCACCGAAGCTGTGCATATAATCTAAGGAGAGAATGAGCCCAGAGCACTGATGTGGCTTCAGAAAGTAAACAAGACCCCGCGTCCCTAGGGGTCCAAGCCACACAGATGCACTCTATCGTATGTAGGGAGTGGAAGGCACATCTCGCTTTGGCCTTCAGTAGTCATCAGTGTTGTCGAACCTGAAAGCCTCCAATGTTTATCGGTTTCTTTTTGCAGGTGACTTGAAAATGATGGGAAGTTACTCGGAAATAAGCTAGCAACTTAATTGAATTCAACTGAAGGATATTTATTGGGGGAATCATGAAACATTAATTGTTAACAATAACGTGAATGCTGCCGATGCACAGTGTGGTCCCTGCACTGTGATTCTTCATAAGATTAAAACAAAAATAAAGCATGGTGCTACTTAGAAATCAACAAGTGAGTTTAGGCTCTGATTTACCCCCCCCCTCTGAGAGATTCTATCACTTGTGATAGTCAAGCACATCTGATGGTTAACTTGTTAGCTCTGTGATGATTCAGCAGGATGCACTCAGGTCTACATTTATAATTGAGGGATCGGATGGCTGGATGGTCCCCTGTGGCTCCAAAATGCTGTGAACTTTAAGTATGTTTATCAGTATACATATACCATGACATTGGCTGACAGCCCTGGAGACTTTCCTTCATTCTATCGTCTGTGAAATAGAATGATAAAAATGATATTTGGGGAAACTTTGGAGTTGTAGAGGGCTTTGCACTGACCATGCACAGATGGCTCCTCTGGCTCCGTGCATCTCTCTCCTGTCTTCCTCACCCTAGTTCTGCCCATTGGAGAATCACAGGGTCTGTGGTCAATTATTAACTTCCTAAGTAAAACAGCACCTAGGAATGGTTCCTCTTATAGATGTATCTCCAAGAAGCAAATACATAACAGGGCAAGATATGCCCAGTAATTCACCCTCCACACTACAGCCCCACCTCAGCCACCAAGTGTTCCTGCTGCTGGCCTTTTCTGTTCCAATGAATGTAAAACCAAGATATTGCAAGTCTGCATGCTGACCTGGAAGATTTGAGGACAAGATCATAGCAATTAGCTATTCCACTAGTTGTACAATAACTACTAGTAATAATAATAACTAGTAATAACAATAATCAATACACTCAGCAGACCACTGTGGGAAAGAACTCCAGGCTTGGAGTCACAGATGACATTGACCAAGTCCTGGTACCACACCTCCCTCGTGCACGCCACGGGCAAGGCTCTGTCAGAACCCCAGTTTCTTCTAGAGGATGTGTAATCATCCCTTGTGCCTCCTTCACACAGACTTCATAAGGAATATATAACAACATCACCCAATCTGCCACTTAAATGATAAACTGCTAAATATGACATTTTTCTCAGCAAAAGATAGAAGTTTGATTACTGGTAAAAATGCATCTTGATGTTCTTCCATTCCTTCAACAGATACTTACTGAGCACCTGCTCTAAGCACTGTGCTCTTAGTGGGAGAATCAATAATGAACAAAAATATATATAATATCCCTCCAACTGGGGAATGTTTAGACCCATGAGGTAGAGAAAAAGTTATCACAGAAAAAAATTTTGGAGACAGACATACATGCAAAGAGAATGCCACGTGAAGATGAAGGCAGAGATGTGAGAAGTGCCGAAAAGCTGAGGGACACCAAAGATCACCAGCAAACCCCTAGGAGAGAGGCCTCAGAATGAGTCCTCCCATACCCCTCAGAAGGAACCAACCTCAGCAACACGTGGATGCCAGACTTCTAGCTCCAGCATCTGTGATACAATAAGTTGCTGTGGTTTAAATCTATATTAAAAATACCCGAGAGAACCAAGAGGGTCTGAGGGTCTGAAAGAAGGTCCCTGGCACTGGAACAGACAGAGCAAAGCTGGCAGAAGCCAAGGTCACAGGGAGGTGAGGCTAGACAAATGCACAGAGCAGACTGAGGCTCTCTGGCGGATTTTCACTTTGTCCTTACAAGCATGGGGAAGCCGGGAGCAGGGCTTTGAGCGGAGGAGCGGTGTGATCAGATTTATGCTTTGGACAGACTACTGTATCTACAGCATGAAGACAGATGGAAGAGGGTTTGAGCAGGTGGCAGGTGGATTGGCTGCGGCGGGCCAGGCAGGACCTGATGGCAGATGACTCAGATGTAGCATGCATTGGACATGAGAGTTGAGGAATATTTAGGAAGTTATAACTGCAGGACTTGAAATCAATTTGGATTGCAATGGTATAAGATGTTATTAAAATAAATTTCCTTTACGCCGGGCATGGTGGCACATGCTTGTAATCCCAGTGCTTTGGGAGGCGGAGACCGGAGGATCCAGGTTCGCGGCCAGCCTCAGCTCTCTCTCTCTCTCTCTCTCTCTCTCTACTTAGTGAGGCCCTCCGCAACTTCATGAGACCCGGTCTCAAAATAAAGTATAAAAAATAGGGCTGGGGGCGTAGCGCGGAGGTAGAACGCCCCTGTGTTCAATCCCCGGTACCGCAAAAAAAAAAAAATTCCTATTATATTCTTGGACTTGATAGTTCAAATCATGTTCTAGGGTAAATGTTGATATTTTCCTCATTAAAACATATTAAAAATATAATAAATTATATGTAATTATATTAAACTATATTAAAATTCTATTAAAAATTATACTTATCTCAGGATTAGGGCTGTAACCAGGCATTGATGCTAGAACCAGGTATTGATGCTATTACATCTTGTCTGCCTTTGATATCTTTATACTTTCAGTTAATACTGCTATTTTTTCACTTCTTATCCATCAGTAGAAAAATATAACATGTTTACCAAAAATGTGTTCCAGAATGACAAAGCTAATGCCTGTTTTCACTGCTGTGCCTCTGAAGTCTAGCCCAGTCTTGTTCATAACATTAATAATTGGAGACTTCTCCCATTAACCAGACACCCCGCCTGCTGTGCATTTTAAAAGGTCAAATCTGAGGAAGAATATATTATAATATTAAAAGATATGTTCGTTCAGCTTTTGTATTCATAAGAAATAGTCTCCTCTTTAAAGCAGGGTGGCAAACACACGGCCCGTGTGCCACCCTGCTCTCCTCCCATCTCCATGGTGGGATTGCTGACTGATGGAGATAACAGTCCCCACAGAGCTGGCTGAGGACCCTGCTCAACACAGCGCTGCAGGCGGCCGGTTGATCAGAATTGGCATGAGAGTTGAAACTCAGCTGCCATCCCCATGTTAATGCTATGTGAATCCCTTGCTCTCCACCCAAATAATCACTGTAAAAGCATGTTCATTTAGGTTTTCCTCCCACCACGGGTAGGGTTTGCCAACAGATGTTGTTGATGTCTCACTGGTATCTTCTCAGCTCACCAAGTTCACAGGCAGCTGTGTGCATCTCCAGCCAGCCGACAGCCTGCCAGAGGTGCCAGTCTCCTGCACTCCACCTGAGAACCTGCCTGGCACTTCACGTGCTCTCCTGACCCTACACAGGCACATTCCAAAAATGCACGAGAGTTAACACCCTAGAGAGCAATCCTTATCCCCCAGTGCAGTGCGGAGGAGAGTCTGAGGATAAGGGCCCTGGCCCTCTGGTGTGTCTTCCCAGCATTTCTCAGAGGAAAGAAATGGTCCTCATGAAAATTAGGAGAAAGAGCAGTAGAGTACTGGAAGGACACTAGGGAGGGGGGACATAAGGGGAGGGAAAGAGGAACTATGGGAAGGAAACAAACCAAATAAAGTTATGTGCCTATATGAATGTCTCACTGTGAATCTCACTATCATGTGCAATTACAATGCACCAATAAAAAACTACATGACATAAAAGATCCACGGGGAGTCTAAGCCACAGTTGTTCTCGCTGATAATCTGCTTACGGGGGTGTCCCCTCCCCTGGCTCATTTTCCACATTCTTCATTCTATGCTTCCCGGAGTCACCCAGGAAGTTCACATCTCAGGGTCTGCTTTTGAGAGAAACCAAACTAATGTGGCCTCCATAACTGTCTGTTTCCATGTTACATGAAACATTGATTCCCAAATGAGAGTCAGTAAGGTCCCTCCTGACGACGCATGGACTGAGATGCAGGCCATGACTCCACTCCACAGCACACCTAAGAGAACCGTCTTTCCTTCCCTCTGGGAAGTTCTACGGAGAACCTAGGGGATAAGAAAGAAAAAACTAATAGGGAGAAAGAGATTAATTGCACCAAGAATTCCTGCCATAATACAAATTCTGTTTTAATCTCTGTGTCTTGAGATTTTAGTCACTGGAAAATACATCACCGGGGTAATCAAATGACTTTTGTACCTGTCTCCACCAGCAATGCCTACGTGATGCTAAGGAGTTCAGTGAAGACTGATTTGAAGCCCCTTAGCTGGTGAAGTTAGTCAGAACAAGAAATAAACATCAGTTCTGCTTGTACTCCAGACTCTAGTTTAAAAAAACTAGATATATCAACAGAGGGAAATAGAAATGAAATTGCTACTAAGAAGTTCTACTTATAGTTAAGCACATAAGAAAGGGATAATTGACCTTGAAAATCAGGAGGAAAAGTGTGACACTGAAAAAGACACTGCAAGAAGAAGAAAGAAGAGGAG
>PVJS01006180.1:40668-61205 GCA_004027185.1 Glis glis | reverse complement strand
TGATGCCTCCTGCATGGTTCTTGTTGCTGAGAACTACTTTGGCTATTCTGGGTTTTTTGTTGTTCCAAATGAATTTAAGGACAGATTTTTCTATGTCAGTGAAGAATGACTTTGGTAATTTAATGGGTATTGCATTGAATCTGTAGATCACTTTTGGAAGAATGGCCATTTTGATGATATTTATTCTGCCTACCCAAGAACATGGGAGGTCTTTCCATCTTCTAAGATCTTCTTCAATTTCTTTTTTCAATGTCTTAAAATTGGTTTGGAAGGTTGAGAGTTATTCTTATTGGTTTGCCTCAGAATGTTACTTGGTCTTTTACTCTTGCTGCCTTTAAGATTCTCTCCTTGGCCTCTACATTAGTCAGTTTGATTATTATGTGGCGTGGTGAACCTCTTCTCTGATCCTGTCTATTGGAGGTTCTATATGTTTCCTGTACCTGTGTGTCGACCTCTCTTTCAATGTTTGGAAAATTTTCTAATGCTACTTCTCTGAATAGATTATTAATTCCTTTGGTTTTGGCTTCTAATCTCTCTTCTATGCCTATTATTCTTAGGTTTGCTCTTTTTAGACTGGCTGAGATTTCTTCAATGTCCAATTCATGGTGTTGAATTGTTTTTTCTAATTTATATACTATGCATTCATTTTTGGAGAGGTCATCTTCTAAGAGTGAGATTCTGTGTTCCATGTGGTCTAGTCTATTGTTGATGGTCTGTAATGATGCCTTCATTTCAATTATTGCATCCTTCATTCCCTTCAAAGCTTCTTTTTGATTCCTGTTCAGGGTGTCAGATTCTTTGCTTATTTGATCTTTAATTCTTTCAGGCTCTCTGTGAATTCTTTTCGGAAATCCTGTATCATTTCCTCCATTGAAGTTCTGAATTGTCCTTCTGGCAATCTTTGCACTTCTGAGTTGGCAGGTTCTGTTTTTGTGAGATTGTGGGGGCTCATTGTTTCTTTGCTATTCTTCCTTTTCATGATTTCAGGTTTCTTATGTTTATACCTTTGCTGCTTTTGGGAGCTCTCTCTCTCTCACTCTGTAGGTTTCCTATGTGTAATCTCTCTCCCTTTATAGTTTTTCATCCTGGAGGTAGATAGTTGCTACTAGGTGAGCCTTAAAGGTGAATAGCCTTTACTGAATGGTTATTCTTACTTGCTCGGTATACTGTCCATTTGCAGGTCCAATTCTTGGTCTCCTTCAGTGATTGGGACCCTTGCCTGGTGCCTCTCACTACCTGTGCAAGGGATCAGTGCCGCTATTGCCCCTCTCACTGCAAGTGTGGGTCTCCGGGTTCTCCACTTGGGTTGTCCCTATGTCTCTTTCTGTCTACACCTATGGGAGGTGTCACCAGCAGGGGGCCCCGGGCTTGTGTCTCTCTTTGCCTGCAGAAGCAGTGGGTGTCACTTTGACCCGATTCTGTGCAAACACAGAACTCCACATTTTCCACAGAGAGGACTGGTTTGGTCCAATTTTCCCCAGGTACCATAGCTATATGTCCTGTGGCGATCCCCAGGGACTCTATAAGGGTGCTGCAACCCACGGGCTGCAAGTCTGTCCCACCCAAATGTCACCAGGGACTGTCTGATTATCCATGCGTCTACTGTGTCCCACAGCAGACCCCATTCCCACATTCGCTGGGGCAGTCCGCACCGTCTCAGACCCCACGAGTCTCTGTGGCCACGCTGGGTGGTCTCCCCCTGGGGTGGCTCATTGACTTATGGTCTGGTTGAGCTCTGCTCTTAATCTCTGGGTGGGGGGGTGGGCTCAGTCGCTGCTGCAGGTTCTGGTCAGGCCTCCGGGCCCTGGGACTCTGCCAAGTGTGGATTGAACTGCTGCTTGCTTTTGTTGCTGATGCTCTGCAGTGCTGGTTTTATTTTTTAATTTTATTTATTTATTTTTTTTTGCGGTACTGGGGATTGAACGCAGGGGCGTTCTACCTCCGCACTACGCCCCCGGCCCTATTTTTTTTATACTTTATTTTGAAACCGGGTCTCACGAAGTTGCGGAGGGCCTCACTAAGGAGAGAAAGAGACAGAGACAGAGAGAGAGAGAGAGAGAGAGAGAGAGTGAGAGAGAGAGTGCTGAGGCTGGCTGCAAACCTGGATCCTCAAGTCTCCGCCTCCCAAAGTACTGGGATTACAAGCGTGCGCCACCACGCCCGGCCTTGCAGTGCTGGTTTTAGAGGAGGTCCCTGGCTTCTTTGTTGGTGGCCTGCAGAAGCCACAATGCCGATAGCCATCGGCTTGGTCTGACCAAGATGGCACCGCTGCCGCTTCTGCCAACGCAGCAGTTCGGGTCTGTGTCACGCATGGAGCAAGTCGCTGCTCGCCGTCACTGCTGCTATTCTGCTGCTGCTGGGTTCACAACAGGTCGCTGGTGTCTCTGTTGGTCTTGTGTAGAAGCCACAATGCTGGTGGCTACCGGTAAAGTCCTGCCAAGATGGCGCCGCTGCAGCCGCTGTCGCCGCCGCCATCTGGTCTCTTGAGTGTGGATCGGGCCGCTGCTTGCTTCCGTCTCTGCTGATCTGTAGTTGAACTTACAACAGGTCTCTGGCTTCTCTGCTGGCGGCGTGTGGAAGCCGCAATGTGGGTAGTGGCTGGTGCGGTCCGGCCAAGATGGCGCCCTCACCATCCCTTAGGTAAGGCGCTTGGAGCTTTTTACTTTTCTCTGTTTTCTTTTTTGGCTTTGATTCCATTGCGTTTCAAGCTTTTCATTGTTTACTTCAAGTTTTTGTTGTTTTTCTTCTCCTGTTGAGAAGTTGCTTTCACGGCGATTGAAATCCAAGTATCAGAGATATCGTAGCATGGTATCTCCCTTGGTCGCCATCTTGGACCCCCTCGCCTCTCATTTCTTCTTTTCTCCCCCTTTTCCCTCCCAAAGCATTTGCAAATCTGCCACAGATAATTTTAAGCCAATATTGATATCAGATTCCAAGTCTAAAGAAAATGAAGTTGCGGAGGGCCTCACTAAGTAGAGAGAGAGAGAGACAGGGAGAGAGAGAGAGACAGAGAGAGAGAGAGAGAGAGACAGGGAAAGAGAGAGAGAGAGAGAGAGCGTTCGCTAGCTGAGGCTGGCCGCGAACCCGGATCCTCCGGTCTCTGCCTCCCAAACTACTGGGATTACAAGGCTGCGCCACCACGCCTGGCCCTAGCCCATTTTTAAATTTTTGTTTTGAAACAGAGTCTCCCTCGGTTGCTGTGAGTCTCGCTATAATGCGGAGACTGGTCTTAAGCCTGCGATCCTCTTGTCTCAGCCTCCCAAGTACTGGGATTACAGGCATGTGCCACCCTGTCCAGCTGAAAAACAAACTATACTCTTGATAGAGGAATTGTAATTTTTGCCTCCTGGGTGGTTCTGGAAGTCAAATCCCAAGACAGTTATGAGAGTAAAATTGTTTTATAACATCTAATAGTAAAGCCCAAGAATTATTAATGGTGAAAAATTAAGTAAAGTTTATTATCATGTGTGATTAAAAACATTCTTTTAGGTAATGACCTTCCTTCCTTCCTTCTGTCCTATCCAAAAGACTGACATGCCCAGTACATGTAGGCCACTATTTTATGAAATACTAGAGAGTATTTATGACACACCCTAATCGGCCTTTGTTTATCTGAGGACTAAGTGAGGTTATGGGCCATTATTTAACACATTATGGTACTAAAATAACTGCTAAACAATAACAAAGCATGAGAATTCTAGTCAAACAGGTTAAAAGCATTCTCCCATGTATTCCTGTTCTTTCCTGAAGTCCACTAAGATGATACTGAAGGAAATTGAAAAACACAAATTAACAAGGACAAACAGTGAGGCTTCATTGTAGATGGGGGAACTCAGCACAGTGTTTGGAAACTGGAAAGTGAATGAACAGGTAGTAACTGATTTATCACAGGAGAAAGAGAGAGAGAGAGAGAGAGAGAGAGAGAGAGAGAGATGCACTGCAGAAATCTAGAATGTCGAGCTTGAAAACAATGTGAACCTCTGGAGAAAGGGCTGTGGAATGGGGCTGAAAAAGGAAAAAGGTGAGTTTAATATGTGCAGGATTTCCACATGTATGGCCAGGGATAAGATGCTGTACCAGGATATCAAAAGTTTGTAGTATACTGAACAGGAAGACCTCAGTCCATTTTCCTTCTGGGCTCCCAGAAGGAAAAGGCAGTCAGCTTTTACCATTTGTAATGGTTTGGATTTAGAATGTCCCCCTAGCCCTCATGGAAACAAGGTAGCAATGTTGGAAGTGGAGCTTGGTTGTAATCTCAGCATTGGATAAATCCATTGCAGTGGATTTATCTGGGTGGAAACCTAGGCAGGTAAGGTGTGGCTGGAGGAGGTGGGTCCCTGGGGATGCAGCCTTGAGGATTATATATGGTTCCTCTTCCCCTTGCTTGCTCTCTCTTTCTTCCAGCCTCAATGATGTGAAAGCGAAGCCTTGTGCTCTCCCTTTCTCTGCTTCCCACTGCCACCAAGCCCTGAGACCCCTAATCCCTGACCTCACATGGACTGAACCCCAAGTCCCCAAGGAAACCATGAGAAAATAAATCTTCCTTCCTCTAAGTTATGTGTTCAGGTCTTTGATTTATAGCAGTGAGAATACTGACTGAGACACCATCTAAGCATCTAAGCCAGAAACTTGGGGGTCCTTCTATAGGGAAATCAACCTATTTGGGAGATATAGCCTTCAGTTGGTGCACACAAATTACTTGGCTAAACATAAATTTTAAATTAAAGTAATAGGAACAAAACAGACAATCACTTATGACTTCGTTTGAATCTTGGCTTTGTTGATCATCAACTGGTAGCCTTAGGTAATTTCACCAATTTGATCTTAAAATTTTCCCTTAAAATTGGAAAACCTATTACAGAGTCTTGATGAGGATGAAATGAGGTCCATATGCAAAAGCTTCTAGGGGAGATAGAGACACTTAATAAATAGCAGCTTTTTTTCATTAGTTCATGGTGATCAATAATTATAGTAAAAGTAAGTCCTCTTGGAATAATTAACTTACTCTGGCACAATAACCTTTGGCCGAATATTACTCTGAGCAGAATATTATATTGGCTTGCTTTAGACTCTTACTAAGTGGCCTGCTGTTGCCTGAGAAACAGTGATTTAAACTAGACATATGGATTTCTGTCTAAGTATGATAGATGAGGTAAGATAACAGAGGGAAAAGAGGAAGCTTAAGGAAAGGGAGGGGGAATTGATTTTAGTTTTCTTCGAAGGGCTGGTGTCATTTTTCTTAGATTTGTCATCATGTCTTGTTTGATCACTTGAAATCCACGTGTCAAATACCACCACATGCTTCACAAAAGCAGCAGGTTTTGTAGAGGAATTTGAAAGGTTTGGAGATAGACAGGAAAGGAAGAGATTGTGTTTGATGACAATCACCATCCTGCAGAAGGGCAGCTACTGCAGGGAAGGGCGCATTGAAACCCCTGCACGATGAAATAGGAACAGAGGGATGGGCTGGATGTGAATATGGAGGAATGACCTCTGGGTTCCAAGCCTCGATTATTCAGTTTTCCTTTGAAACCTCACATTGAAACCCCAACCTTACCCCAACAAGCTAGCTCATGATGCAGCTATTTATACCTCTCATTTGACAGATAAAAAAAAAACTATAAGTGAATAGTCTAAATAATAATTTAACTAAGATTAAATTCTTAGCAGAGACAGGATTGGTATCCAGATGAATCTCATTTCAGAGTCCATCTACTTTTTCTACTCTATCACTCTCTTTTTCCCCAGACATGATTCATTTTTATGAAATAAGTGCCTGAAAGTCCTTTGTAAGGCCTAATGGAGTACATAAATCCAAGACATTGCAGGTATTATTTAACATTTGAAAAGCAAAAGACACCTGAACATCAGAGGAGCAGTGATGCTCATGTAACGCTTCTGTGCATGGAGCAGGTTGGAAAAGGAGAGGGAAGTATGAAGTTGAAATGGAGATGAAGTGAAGACAAATGAAAGGTGGTGTTTTAGTATTTCAAGAGACAAAGATAATAACAAAATTATCTCATAGCACTGGAAATTGCTCAGTTTCAACATTTGTATCTTGTATTATAACATCATATAATATGATTTTTCTGGGTATAAAATTAAAGAGGGATTATTTTGAGGATGGTTCACCAAGAGTTTAAATTCTTGCTATTTGAAGGATGACCCAGGACCAGCATCTTAGGATCTACCTAGGAGCTTGCTAGAAATGCAAAATCAGGTCTCACCTGAGCCGGGATGTGCCTTTGAACACAATTTCCGAGGTGATCGAGGTGATGTGTATGCACACTGTGTCTCAGAAGCCTTGTTTTAGGCCAAAAGCTAAAGTTTGCAGGTAAGAGAAAAGGGCATAAGGTTGGGGAAGATGTTTGTGGAATTACATATTTTTAATGAGAAAAACAAGTTTCAGGGAGTATCCTGAGTATTTTTAATGAATAAACAAACGATGAACAATTCACCCCAATTGCCACAGAAGTGACTGAACTATGTCCTACGAGTGGGGCTGTGGTGGGGATGCACATTATAAATAAAGTTCATTAAAACCAAAGTTTAGATATTAAAAGGGATCAGAGCATTTAATGCAGCTTACTATTTACCAGCTGCATTTTAATTAGCCAAGGAGGACTTCAGTGAAATCTTGAACATTGAGCTGAAAAATTCCCCTCTAATATATTGTATAAGGTATGAATAAAACAAAGGCAAAGCTTCATGAATTTCTCTTTTGTCAAAGCAGCTTAGCATTTTATAAAGAAGTTTAGTTTACTCCGGTGGAGTAATCAGGAGAATGGTAAGAGATACCTTGGTGAATCCAGCCTCAGGGAAGGTGATGGTGCCATTAGGGCTTCTGAGTCGCTGCAAGGGGCTGCTGGCATTTCCTGGAGGCACATCAGCACACTTATGACCTTTGCACTCTTGTCAGAACCAGGGAGCAACTGGCAGGGAGCTAAGGATACACAGATAGAGCTACAGATCTCTGACCTATAGGAAATTGCAATTCCTCAGGTCTTCAGGGAGTGAATCAAGAATTCATATGTTTTGGGGCTGGGAATGTAGCTCAGTGGTAGAGTGCTTGCCTAGCATGTGTGAGGCCCTGGGTTTGATCCCCATCTCCATGAGAAAAAAAAATGTACACTCTTTTGATCAATTCATCATCATGTATTTAGTAAGCACATGCTATGTGAACAGCTCCACGCAATATACTAAAGTGTAAGCGTTAATTAATTTTTCCTAGGATTTTAAAATCTCCATGCTAGAAACTGTGGCATAGGAGGGAACACCAATAAAAATACATTGCCTGAATTTAGGACTTAACGGTGGACCAGCACATTCAGATTCAGAGGAAACAGGTTTGGAGAGGCTTAATGACCCCTCCAAGGTCCCCTTGCTTGTAAATTGGCGAAGCTGGAAATAAAATACAGATCTTCCACTGCTAAATTCCATGAGGAAGAATAACTTAGATGATGATGTTTATGGCAATGGTAATGATGGTGATGGTTGATGGCGGTGGTGGTGATGATGATGGTGGTGGTGGTGATGATCATGTGATGATATTGGTGGTGGTGACAGGGCTAAGGAAGGGCAAAAAATGAGAAAGACAGGGCCAGAGACTCTCTTCCTTAAACAAAGGACAGTTTTGCTATTCCTTCCACTAGTGTTATTTGTTCTGTCTCAAGGAGAAAAGTGAGCAGCATCAATGGACTGAAACTAGGACAAACAGAGGGACTGGGGCATCCCAATGTGATCTTAGCACATCTGGGGCTTCCCAGAGCTCCATGAAGTGGATGTAAGTGAAGAATCCTCGTTGTAACCCACAGCCGAGGTTAAAAAAATCAGGAGCTTCACTAAATGCATCTGGCAAGCATTTCGTCTTCCCTTAAATAAAATAAATTCTCTTAATAAAGCCAATGGAGGCAGGGTTGGTGGGGGGTGGAGCTGGTGTGTGTGATTTATTATAGAGCAAGAGGAGGGCTTTGATGGTCCTGAACTATCTGTTTAGAACTGCTGGTTCTAAAACCAAGTTGTACGTTGGTTTCTCTTTTTGTGCCAATCTTACATTTTTTAAAAAATATAACTTTTATGAATATCATCATTAGTGCTATAAGCACAGGGAAGTATAAGTTAATTCTACAGTAAAGTGATTATTAAATCCATTAGTCATATACATGGAATCCATAATTAACTTATTCTCCAGCATCAAGTAAATGATTCTACTGTGTGCTTTAAGAAAGCAATTGTTCACTAATATGCAAAATACAGCAGAACTATTAGATCATAAAGCTATGCAATCTTATAATTAAATTATAAATTTTACATATTTTAATAATGTGCTTTATATACTTTAATTGTTTTCTACGCAAGATTAAAAGGAGGTGCCATGGTTTTTCTCAGACATATTATATCTTGACCTGAACTGTGCAATACTTAATAATAATTGATGAGTATCTACCAGGGATGACAGCAGTCTTTCAGCAGCATCAGATATTTCTTTGGATTATTGCCGAGGACTGAAATGAAGATATGCATTAGTTTTAAGTGGAGTCTCAGTTTTACCCTTGGGCTTTCTCCCCCGCCCCCCGCCTTTTGCTGTTATAACAACCATAGACATCCACATTCTCTCTTTGCAGGCCATGAGCAGGCACTGCCCCCCATTCACACTGCCTTGGCTGCATATGTGGGTAAAGGCAACATGCACATTAAATTCTCTGCAGGGGACTTATGCACCCACATGAGCAATCTATTGCTGTTATTGTATTCTGGATTAAATAATGATGCCATTATTTTCCACATGCAGAATTAAATGTGTTTGAAAGACCTGGGAAATACCACAGATCCGTGCTGTGGGGGTTGTCTCTGTTAACCTTCTGCTTTTCCAAATCCTGACTGCTGCAGAAAGAAGTGTGCTGCAGGTTTCCTTTTCTCTCCCTTTGGATAGAGCTAATCATTCTGTGGTATGATTCCACTATTCCAGCTTCCTATCCATGGGAGATGCCCTCTGCAGGACAAGAGTAAGTAGCTCACACTTTCCTGCCCTTATTTAGCAATCACCTACTGAGAGTTTACAAAGTGCTGAGCCCTGACCTCAACATTGGAGGTACAAAGCTACAAAACATGAAGTTATTTGACTTGGGTCCATGAAAGAAGTGTATCACTAAGGTTTACACAGGAGGCTAAGTGTATTAGTCTGCTCAGGCTGCCATGACAAATTACCACAGACTGGGCAGCTTAACCAACAGAAATTAACTTTCTCACAATTCTAGAGGTGAGATAATCAATGTGTTGGAAAGGCCTCTCTCCCAATCTTACAGATGACCATGTTTTCCTTGTGTCTTCACATGGTCTTTCCTCTATGTACATCTGTGTCCAAATTTCCTCTCCTTGTAAGGACACCTTATAAGCTCCACCCTAATGACCTTACTGTAAATTAGTTACCTCTTTAAAAGCTCCAACCTCCAAATACAGTCACATGCTGAGGTAGTGGGAGTTAGGTCTTCAACATACCCATCTTTCAGCCCTTAACACTGGGGGATTACCAAGGTAGAGACTGAGCTCAGCTAAGGGTGGGAAGGCTTCTTGGGGGGTGTTATGGTTTGAGTTTGGAATATCCCCTAAAGCTCATGTATTGAAATCATGTCCCCAGTGGAGCAAGGTTCAGAGGTGGAGCATGGCTGGAGGGAGGGGTCATTGAGGGTGTGGTCTTGGGGGGTCATATGTGTCCCTGGTCCCCTCCTCTCATGCTTAGGCTCTCCGCTTCCTTCCACTATTGAGTTGGGCTCAGCTTTCCTCCACCACGCTGTGCCACCATGATGTCTGACTTGGAGTTGACCGACTGTGGACTGTACCTCCGAAACCATGAGCCAAATAAACTTTTTCTCCTCTATGTTGTTTGTGTCAGGTATTTTGGTCACAGCAACAGAAAAGCTGACTAAAAAAGGGGTTAACTCTAGTCTGTTGCATTAAAAGAAACATAGGGGTTATCCAGGTGAAG
Organism: Glis glis; assembly: GCA_004027185.1. Lineage (NCBI taxonomy): Eukaryota > Metazoa > Chordata > Mammalia > Rodentia > Gliridae > Glis > Glis glis. Next base: position 51,220 of record PVJS01006180.1, on the reverse strand, counting down.
TGTTGGGAAGGGGAGCAGGCAACCCCAGTGGAGAGGCAAACATGTGATTTGTCTTGACTATGGCTAGAGCTGAGTATGCGAAGAGTGGACGGAGGAATTGATACAACATTGGGTCTGGGAGGTATGCAGGAATTTGACCTTGGAGGGCCTTGTGAGTTCTGCTGAGTGGTTTGTTCTTTGTCCTGAAGGTTGAGAGGGACACTGAAGAATTCTAGGCTGGGGGATGATGAGATCAGAATTTTTTTTTTTTTACAAAGAAGCTGATATATTCACGGGCCTAAGAGAAAGGTCAACCTTGCACCAAAATATCTTTCTTATGTGATTTGTCACAGCACCTGAAATTCTCAATGCTAAAGAAACATTCTTTTGGGTAATTGATCTATAGATGCAATCCTCTTTATTTTCTTAATGACACTCATCATGATCTACAATTATTTAATTCATTTGCACATTTATTTTTCTATTTGTATTCCCTTTGAAGGTCTGTTCACTCCTTTACCCTCTTTGGGCCTCCATTTCCTGATCTTAAAATGAAGATGATAATAGTTCTTACCTCTTAGGTTACCATGAGGATTAAATGAGTTAATGTAAGAAAAACTTCTTCAACAGGGTCTGGCACATCATAAGAGTGGTGTTGATCTTAGATACTACTACTACAATGAATTATTTTATTTAGAGGAGGCTAGTTTAATCCCCTTGACTCTGATAACTATTCCCTTTTTTCCATCTTCTAAGTTGCTACTACAATAGTTTCCTTTTATCTGCGGTTTTGTTTTCTGCAATTTTGTTACCTACAGTCAACTGTGGCTCAAAAGTATTAAATGGAGACAGAGAGAGACCATATTCATGTAACTTTTATTTTAGTATATTGTTATAATTGTTCCATTTTATTAATGTTATTAATCTTTAACTGTGCCTAATTTATAAATTAAACTTTACATAGATATGTATGTACAAGAAGAAAATATTATATATAAGGTTTTGGTACTATTCTTGGTTTCAAGCATCCTCTGGAGATCTTGGAACATATCCCGCACAGATAAATGGTGACTATTGCATTTGCTTTCTATAATCAAGATCATAGTATTTGTCTACTCGAAAAAAAAAAAGAGTCATGGCTTGAGTTCAGATGATTATATATCAGGCCCTGGACAAGAAGATGTGAAATGATAAACAATAATAAGCAATAATATAAATAGGATTATATAATAATAATCTTAAGCAATCCTTGCTCTTGGAAGCACATTCTATTGATGGGTCCAATTCCTCAAAATGTGGTCCTCTGGCCTCCCGTCAGCATTTCTGGTGCTGAATAGAACTCTGCTGAGTCAGGTGTGTGAGTGCTCAGAGCAGAGTGAAGGCGACATAGGGAAGATGCTCAGTGGAGCTGAGCCCCTTCCTCCCCATCTGGCACTGGAAGTTCAGGACTTGACTCTGTCACAAGGGCTATGGAAAAAACCGTAAAAAAGAAGCAAGAAGTGGGCCACTGGGTGCTGCAGTGTTCTTTCTAAAGAATTGCTCACATACCAGCCAGAAGAAAGCTACCGAGGCTGAAGCAGGTTTAAGCTCTGGGCAAAAGGGAAATGCATGAAGAATTCAGGCCCTGCCAGGCCTCCTTACTTGGACCCTCCTGCATTGTGGCTACCCAAAGCAAACTTGGCTTCCTAGAATTGGCTGACAGAGCAAGAGCTTGTTTAATTTGTGAGTACTGGACACAAGATCATTCTTTGTGGCAGCTCTGATATTGGCAGATAGGAGATTTAGCTCTGTCCTGTTTATATAACAGCAGTTGATAGATAGTGACTTCATAGTTGGATATTTATGAGAGGTTTCATTTCAAATAATATAGTTTTGGCCTGTGGCAATGCTAAGGCTCTTACCCATTATTACTGAGAAGCTAAATCTTTAGGATATTGTAACTATAACTGCAGGGTCCGTTTGATCTACCCGGAAGAACCGCAAAAGTTAATATTTTCAAAGCAATGAAAGCTTTATTATAAAAAGTCTCATTAGGAAGTTATCTGTCCCTAAAACATATAGGCTATCAGAAGATCAGGTATATAAAAAAGCAACTTTTCATACTTTTCTTTCACCTTATGACTTCTATCATATAACAAGGTAATTAAAAAGAAAAAAGTCTCCTACTTTCCATTGCAGAAACCAAACACCCCGCCATGCCCTCCAGACAGCCCAGCTCCGAGGTAAGCTGGCAAAGTACATTCTTCACAGTTTAAGGACAATAGCTGTGGCTCTGTTAGGTATTGAGCATCTGCTGGCAAAGTCCTGTCCCCAGCCCTATAAACTGCCATAAAATTCTGAGTGGCTTTCTTTTGCCTTAGTTGTGAAAAAAGATGATCCCGTTTTAACACCACTGGGGAGATCTTTGGAATTCTGTGGGTGTTAAATTTTTGTAATGTGATGGGGGATCCTTGGCAGCTGGGGAAGCTCCAGGGTCTGGAGAAGAGGCGGGGGTAGGGTGTTACAAAGACTCTTTAAGGATGGGCTCTGTCATTGCAAGTCTCCTTCAAAGGAGGGTAGATGACATAAGAGGACCTATGTCACAGGGGCTCTTAGTTTGAAAGAGACAAAATAAGAGCTAAAATGGTTGGAGAAAGATTAGGCAAGAAAAGAAGTGGCAGATAAATTAGCATAACACTTACATATTTTCTTTTTTGTTTTTGTAATGCAGAAAGTTGAACGTGGCACAGAGCAACCCCTCTGGAGGCCATTGAGAATTATACTTGGCTTTATGGTTTGAATTGTGTCATTTTCAACCCTCCCATTTTCTCACCCAAAAATTATATGAAGTCAAGAGCCACCACCTGAGAATGTGACTATATTTGGAGATGGGCCTTTAAAGAGGTAATTAAGTTAAAATGAAATTTTTTTTGCAGTACTTGGGATTGAACCCAGGGGCATTCTACCTCCGAGCTATCCCCAGCCCTATTTTTTATTCTTTATTTTGAAACAGGGTCTTGCTAAGTTGCAGAGGGCCTCACTAAGTAGCTGAGACTGGCCGTGAACCTATGATCCTCCTGTCTCAGCCTCCTAAGTACTGAGATTACAAGTGTGTGCCACCATGCCTGGCTAAAATGAAATAATTTGAGTGGTCCATAATCCAATGTAACTGATGTCCTTGTAAGAAGAGAACATTTGGACACAGATTATGTGAAGACACAGAGAGAAGACAGCCATCTGAATGACAAGGAAAGTGGCATCAGAAGAAACCACTCTTGCTTATACCTTGATCTTGGACTTCTAGCTTTTAGAATTTACAATAAATGCCTGTGTTGGAGCCATCCAGGCTGGCACGTTGCTATGGCAACCCTAGCAAATGGATACACCTAGTTATTTGGGGGGAAGGAGGAGAAGGGAAAATGGAGAACTTGTAACCATGCATATCACCATGTACCATCACTACTTATCTTCAAAGCAGGTCACACTAAGTACTGAGACCTACCTTGTCTCATGCCAAGACTCTTCTACAAACTGTATCAGGCTTTACCAGTGTTCTCTGATGCTACAGGATCTATGACCTCAACTCGGGTAAATGTTGGGCTTTAAAATTTTAAGGGTAAATCTTTTTTTATGTACTTTTTGTCTTACTAGTTAGATATTTAAGGGAGTTACTTTCTTATATTTCTCTAATATCAATAATTTTGAGAAGGATTTGGTCCCAAACTCTGTTTCTTGCTATGTTTCTACCAAAGAATCTAGTTTAGCATTTCCCAAAGTGTGTTCTCTGATATAATTTATTCACATACATACATTGTTATAGTCTATGAATCATGGAGACTTGAACTATTCAGAGATTTAAAAAAAAAAGCATCCCTGGGAAGTTAAAATTAAGCCTAACAGTAATCCTATTAGGACCCAGCCCTGTGGGTGATATTTGGTGAAAACTCCCATAAAGACTTTAAGTTTGGCCTATCAGAAACTGGGTTTTAACTTTTACTGCAAAACTTTACATTGGGTACTTAACAGCTAACAACCACATTCCCCTTTCCCGCGTGCCTGCCCAAAATGTCCCCCAATCTTTATTCACCCCAAGGTAAGTATTTTAAGATACCACTCTGGTTTGTGAATGGCTTAAGTGGGTCCCCAAAGGTTCATATGTTGGAGACTTGGTTTTCAGTGTGGGGGTGTTGGGGGGTGGTATCTGCCCTAGAAAGGGATTGAGATAGCCCAGTCCCCGAATCACTCTCCTGCTTCTTGTTTTGTGATGTGATCTATCTTCTGGCGTGTGCTTCCACCATTGCCATCCACCATGATGTGATGCAGCCAAAGGGGGCCCTTGCCAGAGCCACGCTCTTTGGACTTTCACATCCCAAAATGAACTAAATAAACCTCCTTTCTCTGGGAAGTTAGCCTGCCTCAGGTATTTTGTTATAGTAACGAAAATGGAGCAATACAGGTGCTTTCCTTCTAAGGGGTCATCTGCTTTTTCTCTTGGATTAAGCCATAGCCAAAATGACTGAAATTCTGATAAAAAGTTTCCTTGGGTAGAAGACCCACTCAGCATGTAGCCAGGATGCTATTTTATTTGCAATAATCCTATTTAGGACATACTTCTTAAAAAGAAGAGTTCGGGAATGATGTAAAAAACGGTTCAAACTTCATTATGTAAAAATAAGAAAGTGTGGGATGTGCAGCTTAGGGACTGACATATTAATTAGAAATTCTAGGAACTCTTCACACTCTTAGCAGCACTAATTTCCTACTTAAACTGGCAGGAGAAGCCAAATGGATTTTATTTTGGGCTGTCTGACTATACTTTAGCTGAGCCCAGAAAAAGAGCATCTGTTTTTGAAAATAGAAACTCAGTGCTTGATATCCACTCTTTTGTTTTTCAGTCTATCTTAAATCAAGAGGTGTTGAGCCATTAGGTGCCAACGAAAACCAGTTAAACCAGAAACTGCGAGTTTTATTTTGTTTTACTGATAATGTGTCTTTTATTTTTATACAGAAACCTCACAGCAAAAGTCCCAATGAAAAAGAACATTTATTGAGCATGCAACAATAGGCTAGGAAATGTGTCAAGTGTTCTGCACACTTTGTATCATTGTGTACACTGTACATATTGCATCTTTGAACCCTATGACAAGAGAAGGAAATAAAATTCAAAGAGGTTAAAACAGGTCATGCAACTAACTGGTTGAAGGCAGAGCCAGGGCTTGAACCCAGGTGAATTCAGGTCAAGCTGTAGCTCCCAACCTCTACAGTATACTCCTTGACTTGCTCTAGGGTCAGTTTGCTTCTGTTTCTCAAGCCCGTGAGTTCCTGGCTTTGGAGATGGAAAGTTGAGTGGAAATTTCTAAGGTGGGAAGTGAAAGGAGGCATGTTCTTATTGTTTACTTTTCTTTCATTCCTATAATTACCTAACTCTGACCCAGATTCTGGAAACATCTAACAGTTTGTAAGAGTGAGGCAGAATAGTAGATGAAGCATGGGTATTGAGGCCACATAGACCCAGGTTCAAATCCCAGTTCTGACACTTTCCAACTAAAACCTTGAGCCAGCCACTTAATCTAAATGATTTACTATAGCCTCATTCGCAAAAATGAGCTAAAAACATCTACCTTACAGGGTTATTCTCAAGACAAGAGATAGGGCAGGTGAGGTACTTACTATGTGCTTGGCACTTAATAAATTGTAGCTATTGAATAGCATTTATGCACCATGGGCTCCTGTTCTTTTATGTGACTCATAACATCAAATCTATCTAAAATATCTGGGAAGAAGCAAAATGAGAAAACCACTGATGGACTGTATGGTGGTGATTATTCTTAATATTTTCCCCCAGCAAACTGCATAAAAGTTATTTTATGCCTATGTTCTATTTGAACAACATTATAAAACTTTGAGCAGACAAGTGTGTGATAGTACAGTGCTTACTAAAGCACTGTATGCCTTTCTGATAAAGATATAACTTTATTGCCCTTTATGTACTCTCTTGGTTAATACAGTAAGCAAATGGGAGATAATTTGAAATACCTTTACCACCATTTATAGTGTCAGAACATACAACTTATCTTTAAAAATGCAAACGATTCATTGCCATGGAAGGCATTGTGTATACATACAAATGCACTTTTAAAACAATCACCTGTGTGGTACTGAGAGGGATCATGTTCTGAGATCTTTCCCTTTTGCAGAAATGAAATAAGATGTTCTTTCTAGCTGTGCTCTTGGATCGGCAAGCCAGGTCAAAATTTTTGTGTGTGTGTGTGGGCATGTGGGCAGGATGCTACCTTTGTGATCTCCTCTGTAGGGACTTTTAGAGGGAAGAGGTGAAAAGCTGGGTCCTCCAGACTAAAAATGACTTTACAAGTCCTTTTTGAGGAAGAATAATCTGATTTGGTAGTAAAGATTCCAGAGATAACCTTTGGCTTGAATTTCTGGGAGTAAAATGGTCCTGGCAGACGGATGGAGGTTTTCAAGATCCAGGCTATAGATAATGCCTTTAACTACTGATAGAATTGTGGCTTTTTTAGACAGATGCTGTAATCTTGCAGCATTGCTTCTGCATAGGCAGACTTTGAGCTGCATGCACACGCACACTCATTTGGGGAGGTAATGGCATCAGTGGCAAGCATGCTGGGCTTAGGGAGTGTGTCTTCTAGTCCTGGGTGCGCCCTGTGTTTGATCTTGGATGCAGCTTGTGATACCTCTGACTCTTATCTACCAATATGTCACATAAGCTGATTGTACTTCATGATGTCCCAGCTATCTCCCAATTCTAATTTTCCAAGAGTATACAATATAAGCATAATCTTGTATGAAACTAATTAAGATCCACTTGTGTGATTTATATCACATTTCCAAAATACTTTTACATCTCTAATGTCATTTTTAACTCTACCACAAACCTGTAAGATAGGAAAGGCGGATATTTTTGTTCCATTAGACGCATTAGAAAACTTAGGCAAATAGAGATTAAGTTGATGGCAGAGTCCAGGTCTCTTGACTCTCATTTCTGGGCTCCTCCACTAAATTAAACTGGATTAGTCTTTTGGGATATGTGTGAAAGGGTATGCAACTGAATTCTTTGTGGAAAAATAACTTGATAAATTATATTAAATTACTAGAGGAGCGGAGAAAAAACAAAGTTCTATTTCCCTTGTTGAGAATTTGCCTTTGAGTCCCACTGTGAAATGGATTAGAATGTTTCGTTAGGATGTAAGCAATATACAAACCCAGAAAAGGTACATCTCATATTCTTTTAAATGGATAATTTCTCCTGAGACTTCTTTACATTCTGAAAATTCACTTTATTATTGCATTGGAAGGTTTGTGGCTTTAAATGCCACGGCATCTGAGTCTAACTTTTATTGGTGATATTTGTGGTTATCACTTTCCACTGTCATCCTCTCCTTTTTCCTTTGTTTTGTTCTAGAGATACGAGCTGATTTATGAATGAGGGGTTTTTGATTCTTCAAGATATATTTTGGCAAATTGGTTCAATAACTTGTTATGAAGAAGCAAAATCCATCAGGGATATGTTTGCCTACTTCTAAAAATAAATCTCTCATAGAAACCAACTCTTTATTCACTGGTCATGCCACATTTCTGTTATTTTATGAGGACATAGTCACAGTTTATTTATTTATTTTTTATTTATTTTGCGGTACCGGGGATTGAACCCAGGGGTGTTCTACCTCCGAGCTGCACCCCCGGCCCTATTTTTTATCCTTTATTTTGAAACCAGGTCTCGCAAAGTTGCGGAGGGCCTCACTAAGTAGCTGAGGCTGGCCTCAAACCCGAATCCTCCGGTCTCAGCCTCCCAAGTACTGGGATTACAAGCGTGCGCCACCACGCCCGGCTATAGTCACAGCTTTTGTTTGTTAAGTATGTCCATAAACGTGCTCACCTTAAAAAGTCAGCTTTAAAACTTCTAATATTTGGCTGGGCATGGTGGTGCACGCTTGTCATCCTAGTACTTGGGAGGCTGAGACTGGAGTATCCGTGTTCGTGGCCAACCTCAGCTATTTAGTGAGGCCCTCCACAACTTAATGAGACCATGTTTCAAAATAATAGGGCTGGGGGTGTAGCTCGGAGGTAGAATGCCCCTGGGTTCAATCCCTAGTACTGAAAAAAATTTTAATATTTGGAAATGAAACAAGTGCCTTAATCTACAAGCAAATATGCATAAGGCAGTCCAGATTCAGAGCCTTTTGCTTTCAGTGCAGATGCAGAATAAACTGGTGGGTCAGACTGAAAGAAGTCATAAGAATGAGAAAGGAGTTTGAAGATTACCTTTTATGCCACAACTCTGATGATCTCACTTTCTCAGCCATCCTGTTTCCTTCATCACTCAGAGCATCCTTAATGAGACTGCAGGTTCACACCCCCAACCTCCTTGAGAGCTACCTGTAAGTTATCATTTGCTCCTCCTCCTATTGTAGAAGCCAAACTCCGGTTGCATGGAGTCTAGATTTTTACTTACCTACCTCAGATAGTTTTGAGTTCATGCACCTGACTGTTAGGATTTAGTGCTCAGTCAGGCATGGTGGTGCACGTCTGTAATCCCAATACTTGGGAGGCTGAGACAGGAGGATCACAGGTTTGAGGACAGTCTCAGTAAAGCAGTGAAACTCTCATCAGCAACTTAGTGAGACCCTGTCTCAAAATAAAAAATAAAAAGGGCTGGGATTGTAGCTCAGAGGTAGAGTGCTCCTGGGTTCAATTCCCAGTAACACACACACACACACACACACACACACACACACAAGATTTAGTGTCTCAAACACTTGGAAATTGCAATGAAGAACCACTGCATCCTTGTACATCTGCCTCACTCTTCAATCACAGGATGCCTTTGTGTCATGTTGCAGTCATATCAAAAATAGACCTTTTCCTGTTCCTTCTTGGCACAAACATAGAGGATTCAATGAGACAAAGAAAAATTTTGCTTTCTGTCTGCTCTATACATTATTCATACTCAATAATCATATTCAGTTGGACTCTTCTTCAATGCAACAGACATACTGTATTATCTCTTCCCTCTGAAAACATAGTTTTCATGAAGCTGTTTTCTTTTCTACCAAGGCATTTGGCATCTGGATTCCCACCAAAAACATCTGGAGTGCTTTGAAAAATACAGGCCTTGAGTACACAGGTCTGGAGTGAGACTCTGGGATCTGGTGCCTACAAAGCTGCACCAGTGAGTCTTATGATCAGCCAGGTTTGGGAACTCCAAAGCACAAGTATCCAAATCCCCAAGACCACTCCAGGTTGGATGATTCGCTAGGAGGTCTCCCAAGACTCAACATATAGTCATACATATGGCTATGATTCATTACAACAAAATGATTGACAGCAAAATTAGCAAAGGGAAAAGGAGTATGGAGCGAAGTTCAGGGGACACCAGGCACAAGCTTCCAAGAGTCCTCTTCCTATGAAGTCACCTGGGATGTGCTTGCTTTCTCTAGCATTGAATCGTGACAATATGTGTGGAATGTTGTCTGCCAGGAAGCTCATTAGAGACTCAGTGCCCAAGGCTTTCGCTGGGGACTAGTCACATGGGCACCCTGTGCCTACCATGTACCAAAATTCCAGACTCCCAGAAGAAAAACAGGTATTCAGCATAAACCACCTTGTAAGGCACATTATGCCACTCTTATCAGTTAGGGAATGATGGGAGGAACCCTAACCAAGTTCAAGTTTTCAGATGCCAGTCAGGACCCAACCTTGCAAACAGGCTTTCTAAGGGTACCAATCTCAGACCTACTATGTTATCTTTTTTTCTGAACAGTTGTATAGGAAAGAGGTAAAACGTAACTTGGTTCAAAGTATGTTAACCAAGTTTCTGTATTGGATAGGAAGAGAAACTTCTGGATAAAAATATAGATTCAGGTAATTAAGTATGAAATACTATTCTCTGTGGATCTTAATCATAAAATTCACCTGCCCTTAATTGAGTAAGAAGCAGGCCAGAAATATAGGATATGAACTACCCAATTGTCCAAGACACTTTGGTGATTGGCTGTAGTCTTAGAAGAAAATAGATTGCTTACAAATACATGTTTTGTCAAAGAGCACAAAGATATTGGATCAATAGGCAGTTGCTCACTCATTTTGTATGTTCTGTCCCCTTTTCCAGTTTTCCAAATGGAATTGCTTTTTCTCTAATTTCTAGAAGGGCATGATTGTATCATTATCATGTGCAATGGATGGTCAAGGCCTGTAGCACATTCAAGTAATTGAAAGCCTTGAACTATATGACCCCACTTCAAGTCCTCCCAAAAGAAATCATAATTTTGAAGCTCAACTTCTTGGGCCACCAGGAATATTCTTAACATTCATATTTATGTTAGCAATTTTTTTTGTGTGGTACCGAGGATTGAACCCAGTAGCATTCTACCTCTGGGCTACATCCCCAGCCCTATTTTTTATTCTTTATTTTGAAACAGGGTCTCGCTGAGTTGTGGAGGGCCTCACTAAGTAGCTGAGGCTGGCCATGAACCCGGATCCTCCAGTCTCAGCCTCCCAAGTACTGGGATTACAAGCGTGGGCCACCACGCCTGGCCATGTTAGCAATATTTTTTTTTTT
>PVJS01006180.1:26867-40568 GCA_004027185.1 Glis glis | reverse complement strand
ACCGGGGACTGAACCCAGGGGCTTTCTACCACCGAGCTACATCCCTGGCCCTATTTTTTATACTTTATTTTGAAACCGGGTCTCACGAAGTTGCGGTGGCCTCACTAAGTAGCTGAGGCTGGCCGCGAACCCGGATCCTCCAGTCTCTGCCTCCCAAGTACTGGGATTACAAGCATGCGCCACCATGCCTGGCGTGTTAGCAATATTTTGTCTGACACTTTAATTTTCTGCAGCCAGGCGCATCTTCCTGCATCTGCAAACTTTCAAGGTTACCTGGTACAATAGAGTCATTTGATCTTAGGCAGGTGGATAGAAAAATCAACAGGGAGAGATGACTATTTATTCCCATTGGAAATTTCCAGATGGAGAACCTGATTATTTCATTATTCGACTTGCACATTTTCTTCCTTCTAAACAATTAGACTTTCTCTTAAGTTCATTTATGCCTATTTACTTTATTCGGTTCACTGATTCAGGTGAATAGTGGATCAGCATGTCCCTTGTACATATCCCTTCTTGAACCTAATGATGATGCTCATTATCACTCAGCCTTGTTTTCCAAGGTGCAAAAGCTCCTTCTTATTGAATTTGTTCCCCATGATTTTAATCATCTGTCATTTCTCACTTTTTCCATTTCTGTACATCCTTCTTAAGAGTGTAGGCCAAAATTGGACTCAATGACTTTTCAATCCAAATATACTATAGTCTGATATATATCTACATTTTGTACAAAATGCTGAAAATTATATGTAAATTAATACATATATTAAAAAATTTAAAATAGATGAAACAAATATTCAATTTTTCTTTCTTTTTAAATCACTGGTATAACACATAAATTATATTTATTGATCATTCATTGGAGTGGAATTCCCTGTATGTCAAGAGTCAACTTAAAAAAAAGTAAATGTTTTAAGGAGCAAAGATCTTTGGCAGTAAATGTAATATGGACTGATAAAAGTTCCTATGGGTTAGCAACTGGGAAGAATTGCTCCCTATGTGCAAGAGTAATGTACAACATCGAAGAAGGACCACTTTTCAACCATGGATGTCAAACTCCCCCCAACTACAGGTCACTACACTTGTCACCACACTTGCCTGGCACTGAAAGCCCAGACCCTGCTTTTTTTTTCTGCATTGCTTACTCATTTCAGGTTATGGTCTACTATAATCTTAAGTTCTTTTCTGCTCTTCTCTTTTCTCCCTCTCTTTCATTTGAAGTGAACCTCCTGTCATTTGCCTTTTACTGAATACCTTCCTCTATTTATTTGACGCCCTATATTGACACTATTGCTATTCTCATTATCCAAGTAATTAAACGTTATATTTCCATGACTTAGAATATTCCCAGTCCCACCTAGTTTCATGTCCTTGGGAAATTTGATGAGGTTAATCTTGATATTTTCACCCAAGAAATAAATATATTGAATAAAGTGAGTCCTGTGACTGCTCTGGGGAGGTGGGACAGGTGGGACAGATCTAGAATATTAAGAGCTTTGACTGAGAACCCTACTGTCATAGCCTATGTAAAGTGTGGAGTGATACAAAAATCTAAGGATTTTTTCCCCAGAGAATATTCTTAAACTATAAAACTATAACTCAACAAAAACAAAAGAGAGTTCCAAAATAATAAAGAAGGCTTAGAAGAGAATCTGTGACATTTTTGGGGATCCGGTCTTTCAACATGGCCAGGTTTAATTGTAGGGCAGGTGTGGCAGTGTAGTGGGGTCAAAGGACATCAATTGTGTCAACAGAGTTTACTATCCCTTCTGTAGGAAATGATTGTGTGTGTGTGTGTGTGTGTGTGTGTGTGCATGCGTGCACACTCATGCTGTTGGGGTGGGTAACAGGGAACATGAGAACAGAGGAGTGTGAGCCTATTGCCTATTGAGTTGGCACCATAATGTATACCTTTTCCAAATGATACCTTATAACACACATCCTATAGATGACCACTAGATTTGGTTGGTAGCTAATAATGGCGTATTTATTTCACAGTTTCACATATTTACAGTTGTACTTAAGTAATAGCTTAAGTGGGGCTTCAGAGCAGATATATTTTAAACTTTTTTAAAAAAAATCACAAATATGATGCAACCATTCAACCACATTCCACCTCTTTCCCCTCCCCCATCCCCAATAGAAACATTTTGTTAAAAGGTCAGTTGATCAAACCTATAGGAACTGAATTGTGAGAAGTATCATAATGGTAAAAAGAATAAGAGCCTAGTGATACAGGAAGTAACTTAAGAGAAATTATCTTCTAAAGCTGTGCTTTGTTTCAGAAAGGAAAGCTGTGCATTTATTAGAAAAGGAAGCTAAAGAATTGAAGATGGTGACATTCTTTAAAATACTTGAGCTGAACTGGAAGCCTTTACCCTGGCATACTTGCAAATATCCACTTATGGTGCTGGGGGCTGAGCCTGGCCAAGGAGCACAGGGAGGCACATCCTTGTGCCCCCTATGTTATGGTGAGATGGCTGGACTTGGAGAACATAGGTATCCAATGTAACATGTCTTATTGTTATTCAGAACACTCAGGATGCAGGGCCACTATTCTCCTGTTCATTCACAGTAAGCCATTCAAAATAGTTCAGCTAGAAGGATCAGGGATCTGGGCAAGGCCTAGACTACTTGAGCTAAGCTACTTGTACCTGGGTAATGCAGCTTGTTATCTAATAAGCGTCATTCCCAGTCATTAGAGCACAGGGAGGTAAGCTCCTCTTGGAAGGATGCTGGGGATCTGCTGCTTGAAAAGAGTTGCTCAGTGTTAGAGTAGCAGAAATGTTAGAATGACTGTGGACTCTTGACTATGTCCACCTGGTTCTTTTAGTACCTCACCAGTATGTGAGTAAAGGTAGCTAGAAAGTGGACTGGATTCTGCAAGTCTTTATGACAATAGTCCATATTAAGACTTCTAAGATAAGTTAAATTCTTCCATTTCCATCTCCAATGTAGGAATAGGGCTTTTGCATTGTTTAGGACTAACATGCATATAGTAGTAAAATGGCAAGACATGTAGAATGTGGGAATAAAGATCTCAAGTCCTTCCAGTCCAGGGAATCCATTTTATCTTAGAAACAAGATATTTGTTTCAGATTATTGATCCACTAACTTTTTATTTACTTACATTTGATCTTTCAATGATATAAACTTATTGGAATTTGGGGAAAATTCTACTATAGTAGTAAAAAATTCTCATTATTAAAAAATAATTTTAGGACTGAGTTAGTGTAGTGACTACATGTGAATTGCTATAAGCCCATGGTTTCATTTTAATAAAAAACAAAAACTAGAAAATATTACTTTATAAGCACCTCAGATATTTAGTAAATGGCATGTATGATTAATTCAGAAACAATCCCTGACACTTGAGGGTTATGCAATACTCATGTTTCCTTCCCATGTTTCCTATAAGGTAAATGCAGACCAGGGAGCCACTGGGCAAATAGATCTGATTACACTTCGTGTATTGGGCCCATGGGGATGTCCTTCATGAACATGAAAAAAAAGGCTGTTTCCACTACAAAACCCTGTAATGCCAGGACTTCTATACAACTTAGAATTTCTGATGGTTGCAAGTTCGTCCTTTAAGGAGAACAGCTTATGTGTTATTTAGCCACTTGTAGCACCATTGTGTTAGAGTGCATACTTGGCCTAGAACGCTATTTACATCATGACCCTGTTCTGCTGAACAGCTATGGCAGGCTAAAAGTTCAATGTCGTCTCAAAAATACATGTAGTATGCCCAGTAAAATAAATTGGCTAGCATAAAAATCAAAGGAAACAGTAGTTTGGAGTATCGATCAACATTGCTGGGGTTTTGAATTGTGAAATAATCAACAATCCTGCCCATCTTTTCTCGGAAGACAAACTTGAACTTGTCACTGGTTTTCATTGTCAAGTCACTGTAGTCCACGTTATCACCAGAAATTTCAATGCTGGCAAAGCTGATCTTCCGTTTAAAGCTGGAGAGGGAGCTGTTGATGATGTTCGTGATATTGACTTCTTCCACTTCCTTTGTTTTCCCCTGGTTCATAAACAATGCAGTTAGCTTAGAAGAGGTGACTCGGCAAAATATATAAGTGGGTAGTGAGCTAATGAAAAGTTTAGAGGCTCAAGTACTGAACAATTAGGTTTAATAGACAATGGCATTGAGTATCTCAGAAATTGGCTGGTAAGCCAGACTTAAAGTCCTGTTATCCTCTTTGTAGGCACCCATTTGTAAGTTAGCAGCATGTATAGCAGGAAGAATAACCATCGCCTTTTCTAGATGTGCAGACCAGTGTGCTAAATGACAAAGGCTTAGGCTATGAAGTTAGTAGACCTGGATTTCAATCCCATTCAGCCTCTTACTATTGTGAAAAATCTAGTAGCCTTAATCTCTTTGAGACTTGCTTTCCTGGCCTGCAAAATGGCAGTGATATTAATACCTACTTCAGGAGACTAATGGGAAGATTAGTGGTATAAATTATGTAAAGCACTCAGTAGGCATTTGGTGACATTCTATTATGTTCCAGGGAGACGGGAGTGATTATGAGAGATATAGAAAGCAAGGTCTTTGCCATACAAATAGAAATAGAGATGCTCCCTGCCATCTCAGGGAACTGTCATTCCCCAATAAGGTGGAGGTGACATGAAACATGGGGAGTGTAATGAAGTCAGGGAGAATGTGGTTTGGATTTTTGGCCAGGCTATTTATTAGGAGTGGGATCTTGGATGAGTTATCTCATCTCTTTGAATGGCAGATTTCTCAATAGTAAAATACAGATAATAATGGTACATATTTCATTGAGTTGTTGGGTAGACAACAAGATGTTGATAGGCACTGAGGACACACCAAGTACTCCATAGTACATCTATTATTAAACACACTGAAAAATAAGGGCATTTTGGTGGAGGATCTCATTGATATTCCAACCATTCTTTTGCCAATCTAGCAAATCTAGATGGAAGGGGTCATTAAACTTACTTTTTTCCATCAAGGAGGCCTACAGGGAGTAAAATAAATGAAATCCATATTATTCTTTGGCTGGCACACATGTTCATTTGTCTTTAGTGCTTGGAAAACACAACTATGTGAAGCATTGCTCACAATAGCCAAACAGTTGGGGAAAAGCAATCGCCTCTCTGGGCTGTTCTGATTCCTCATTTCCTCACTATTAGATCCAGTGTGGTCCTAGCACACTGCTAAAGATGAGCACTCTTCTAAATTGTATACTTTTCTTGCTTGTTAGCGTGATCTTTAGTAAGCTATGATCTATTAATTTGGCTTGCAAAGGACCCCAGGGTTCTATGGGGCTGTAAAGAGTAACAGTGAAGAGTGTAGTCCATTGCTCAGCAAGCAGGAAGAACAGACAAGTGTCAGGCTTTGAAGCCAAGCAGATTTAGCTTGGAATCCCACTTTTTATGGTTTGAGTTTGCAATGTGCCCCTGAAACTCATGTGTTAAAGGCATGTCCCCAGTGCAGCAAGGTTAGGAGGTGGGACGTGGCCAGAGAAGATGAAGATGGGTCCTCTATCCCTGGCCCCCTCCTCTAACTCTGTCTACTTCCAGCTGCTATGAGATGAGCAGCTTTCCTCTACCACGCCCTAGCACCATGAGGTTTCTGCCTTGGAGCCGGCCAACCATGGAACTTCTGAAACGGTGAGACCAAATAAACCTTTCCTCCTCTAAGTTGTTTATGTCAGATACCTTGGTCACAGTGACACAAAACAGCCTACAACATAGCTCTGCCTCTTACTCCCTGTATCTCTGGAATAAATTACTTACCCTTCTTGTTCCTCAGATTCTACAACTATAAAAATGAAGATAAGAACCTCATTGGGTTGCTATGAACATTTTAAACTATACAATATTTGTAAAAGGCTTGAGACTGTGTCTGGTGCATGTCAACAATAAATAAATAACAATTATTATTCAGAGAGCTGGACCATGGTATTCCACTGCTAAATCAAATAATAACAGTCTTTCCCAATTAGCAAAAAAAGTGCTAGTCAAGAAATTTGTTACTATTTAATTTTTTCCATAAATTTATGCTAAACCATTACTTGTATAATTTAAGAATACAAGAACACAGCAAAAGAATGAAGTAGTAGCTATATATTAATCTCAAGCTTGTAAACAGCTGATCATGTTTGGTTGGATACTAGATTTTTCATGGATTCTTGTTCTTGTGGTTGTAATTTTATGTTGCATAAGTTAACAGTTATTGTTTGCTAAAAAATTAAATGTACAGATATCTCATTGTCTTTGCTGTGAAGAATGGTCTTTTCCAAGAGGCACCATGACTTCCAGATACACCTCCCTGAACAAGAACGAGACTCATTGGAACAAAGTGAGTTACTGGAGAACAGGAACCAGGTCCAGCTTATCTATGATAAGGTCCAGAACAACCTATGGCACAAGTGATGGATCATAGTCAGGGTCCTCAAAATCCTTACCCTATCTTTGGCTGCCATCTGCTGTAAGGAACTGTAGTGAGCAACGGCATATTCCAGCAAGGCCCCAAACACGAAGCTAAAGCAGATCCCCAGGTACACATCGATGGCCTTTATGAAGCAGTTGGTGTTGGGAAGAGACGTGCGGGACCCGATCATCAGCGTGGTCATTGATAGCACGGTGGTCACTCCTGAGAAAACAGACAGGGAATGTTCCCAAGTTGGCAGCCAGTTAACCCCCTCTATTACCAGGCAGAGCATTTCTACTCAGGAGTTGGAAAAATAAGGACAGGACTAAGAAATGGAACATATTTCATTTTGGAAAATCTGCAACCCTGTGTAACAGGATTGATTTATCCATTTTGTAAAGATATGAGTGATATAGTTTTCTAAATGTTTTGCTTTCTGTCTTCTCCTTGGCAGGGGTGGTCAGTACACAAAATAACTGACAATGGACCATCTAATCAAAATTCTCCCTTATCTGTCACTGTAAAACAAGTTTAAAAAATGCATTACTTCTAAAGTAGTCTCTGTCTCTCTTTCTCTCTCTATAAAAGAATCTCTAAAGAAACCAACTCTTGGAACTCGCCTGTGAATATCAATGAAAACACTGGAGGAAGGGGGGGAAAGTACCTTATAACTCAGTTCTTAGAAATTGCCAATTTCTCACCAATGCAGGTTCTTGCAGGAACTGAATCGAGGGAGATCCAAAATGAAACCCAGGATAACACCACCAGGAAAGTGGAAGGAACGTAGGTTTCTAAAATGAAATACAGGACATTCCTCCGAAGCTCAAATTGCAAGACCAGTCGTGTGTAATTTCCTGATAGGGTAAACAAGAGATAGGAAATCATGTCTGTTCACGCAGTGGAGTAGTTTCCCAATGGGGTGTTTAACTGAACTGTTTTACATTAAGCCGTCTGTTATTCACCAAGATTTAGTTAGCCATAGACTGCCCTTACGGTTTCTACAAAGGACCTTGCTGCTGAGTGGAATGGGACTTAGAGGGTTACTGTCACCCCCCACTAGGGTTCCTCTTATACTTTTTTCTGTCATAGTGTTCCTTCAGTTTTGTAGCCACCAGTGTCTTTGACATCTCCCTTACTAGGCCATGGGCCCCCGATGAGCAAACCCTGAATCTTTCAGTTCTGTACTGTCAGAGTAGTTGTTCAATAAATACCTGCTTGATGATTACCTGATATTTTCCATTTTCAAGGTTACTGTGGAATAGATCTATTAAACATAATTTAATTTTTGATGATTTCAGAGGTATCCCAGATTTTACAGTACTTCAGGATCATTCTTAGGAAACTACTAATATAAATGTTATGGCTTAGGTTTGGAATGTCCCCCCAAATGCTCATGTGTTGAAAGCATGTCCCCAGGGCAACAATATTCAGAGGTGAAATAATTGAATCAGGGCCTAATATCATCAGTGAATAAATCCACTGAAGGGTTAATCATCTGAATGGATTTACTGGATGGTAACTTTGGCAGGTGGGGTATGGATGGAGGAAGCTGGTCGCTGGGGGTGTGGCCTTGGGGATTGTATCTGTCCCAGATCACTTCCTGTCTGGTTTTCTCCTTCTGGCCACCATGATATGAGAGTAGCATCTATTCACCATGCCTTGCTGCCACAGTCTCTGCCTTGGAGCCAGACCAGATAAGTCCTTCCTTCCTTCCTTCCTTCCTTCCTTGCTTCCTTCCTTCCTTCCTTCTTTCCTTCCTTCTTTTCTTCTTTCTTCTTTTTGTGGTACTGGGGTGTTCTACTCTGAGCTACACCCCCAACCCTTTTCATTCTTTGTTTTGAAACAGGGTCTCACTAAGCTGCTGAGAACCTTGTTAAGTTGCTGAGGCTGTCCTTGAACCTACAATCCTCCTGTCTCAGCCTCTCAGGTACTGGGATTACAGGCATGTGCCACGACACCCAGCTAAACCTTTCCTCCTCTAAGTTGTTATTGTCAGGTATTTTGGACACAGCGATGGAAAAACTAACTAAAATGATATCATAGATATGGGAAATAAAAGTAATAGAGAGCTATCGTGAACAGAGTTCTGTGCAGCAAATAGGTTATTATAGTGTAAAACATAGGCCTGGGTTCAACTACCAAGCTGTGTTCCCACAGTGCTTCTGTGAAGAGGAGGTGACCAAACAGTGGGCCTAGCAGCAGTGGCCAGTGTTAGGCTGGGTGGAAGGCTGGAGAGGTTATCCTCTGGGGACAGAAAAAGTGGCTCAGAATAGAGTAGGAGAAAAGCAAATGGTGATGGGAGCAGCCCCAACTCCAGACCACCCCAAGTTAAAGCTTGGATTTAAAATTATACCTTCAAATAGCTAAAGAACAAAAATATTACTCAAGAATTATAATGTAAAATAAAAACATGTAATTTCAGAGCATGATGGGACCCTAGAGATAACTTATTATTTTATTTTATTGGTGGAGAAATGGAGACACAGGGAGTTTTAGTGGCTTGAATAAGGACCTGTAGTTGATGTTGGAACCAAGATTAAAATTGGGACCTTTCACTCTTTGGTCTAGAGATGTTCTACTAATCTTTACTCTGCTTTAGTCCCTTGATTTTGAATGCTGGTTTTGCAAAAAACATCTAGAAACAATATTTGGCTAAATAATGACCCATTTTTGTATTTAAAGTAGGTATAATGTGCTATCTGGAATTAATTCTTAAATCTGGACCCACCTATTTTTTTGCATAAACCCAGATTGGGAACCCAGATTTGGTAAACTATGATGGCATAAGCCTAATTTACAAACTTGTTTTTGAGAAATAAAGTGTATTCATTCATTCCCATTATAAAAGTAATACATGTTAATTACTTAAATTTTGCAGAGTAAGAAAAGGAGAGTCAATCATCTTTTCTTCTATTCTTTTCTCTATGCATAGCCTTTCGTTTCTAATTTTTATGTGGTCCTGATCTTGGTGTACATATGATTTTTAATGTCATCTAGGCACCATTAAAATACATGTTAAAAATTTCAGGGTATAAATATTGGTGAGACTAATTCTTTGTATTATCATGAGGGAGTGAGAAGAACATGCCAACCATATCTTTTAGAAAATATGTACTACAACTGCTAAAGACTAAGAGATCCAACTCTGATAAATGATGTGAACAAATAATTCTTCCTGCCAAGCTTGCAGTAATTAGGGGTCCATGCCCTTGTTGGGCACTGCCGCTATGTTCACTCAGGAGTTCTGTTCTTATTTTTATTCCTCAGTGGCAGAAAACCAGTGTGCTAGGTGAAAAATGAGTGAATTTTATGTCTGAGGGAGATGCAGAGTTTGAGCAGTCATTAAAAACTATCTGGAGGTAAACAGATAGTTTACCTGAGGTGATAGGCCTCAGAGCTGGTCCAGAAGTCTGATGCTTTTCAGTCTGGGTACGGGGTAGGTAGAAGTGAAGACCCAATAACCTGCTCCCTTTACCCCATTACACTGAGGGGATCCTGGCTCCAAAATGTAAAGTGGAGAAAGGATATTTCAGACTGAGAGTGCAGTACTCCACCTTGGCTCAGTTATTTTTATTTCCTACATTTGTCACACGAGTTACCTGTCTCCTGTTGCGATCTGGTGACTAAAGTGAAATACCGTTGTATGGTGTACTGAGCAAGTCGCAGGTTTTCTAGCCCACGCACAGAATCATTCCCTCTCAGCCAGGTGAACTCCACGTCGTTTCCGTCATACCCCCCTGGTAAATAAAACAGAGACCTGGTCAGTGTACCCCCCTGGTAAATAAAACAGAGACCTGGTCAGTGTGAGGATGTCACAGATTGGACTGGTCTGGAAAATGCTACAATATGGAGACAGCAGGAGTTCTATCCTGATGGTACAAAGTCCAAGGATGATTTCATGCAAAACTTGGCATGATTTCTCCAGTGCAATTACAGTACCTACTCAGAATAAGGTCACCTGCTAGGACCATTTGTCATCAATTGAGAACTGGTCCTGTGCTATTAGCATTGCCTGAACCTGGTAGATGCAGAGCCTTAGAAGTGGCCTCTTTAATTATTTAAATGATACTTATTGAACACATATATATGAGCATGCAAAGGGCTATGCCAGATACTGCCTTTCAGCGCAGTCCAAGCTCTGACAGGGTTTTCAGGGGTTTCAGAACTGGTCTGTTCATATTTCACTTTGGTATAAGTGCAAAAACCCAAACAAAAATCCTGCAGCCAGCCACTTTATTGATATCAGTAGGTGTATTTGATAAATCTCATGTATGTATTTCCTCAATTCTAAGATGAACTTTTTTTAACATTTCTGAAATTGGGATGGATCTTAGAGTCAATTTATATAGAGTTTGTGTTTTTCCTAAAATGTGATTATTCAATAAATATCCTGCCTTAGAATTAGCGAACTATAACATTTTGCCCATTTTATATATGAAAACTCTCAGATTCAGAAGGGTTGCACAACTTTCTCAGGATAACAAGGCAAGCAAGAAACAGAGCCAGCATTGTATCTCAGGAAAGTTTAATCCCAGAGCCCATGGATGATGATAATAGGTTTCATTTCATTTAGTAAACAATTTCTTTCAAGTACCTTACAACATCATCATCTTATTTAATCCTCAAAATATCTCTTTGAAAAGAAATGTGGATGGTTAACACCTGAAAAGATGTTCAACATCATTAGTCATTAGGAAAATGTAAGTTCAAACCAAAATAAGATACTTCTTCATGCTCATTGGAGTAGTTATAATAAAAAAAACACTATAACAAACCGTGAGGACATAGAGAAGCTGAAACTTTGCTGGCAGGAATGTAAAATGGCACTACCATTTTGGAAAATGGTTTCTCAGCTTCTTAGAAACTTAAACACAAATTTACTATTTGATCCAATATTCCAAGCCTAGGTATCTGGTAATGAGAAATAAAATTTTGTTCACACAAACACTTGCACACCAAATGTTCAACACAGCATTATCACAGCATTATCCATAATAGTCAAATGTTCATTAACTGATGAATAAATAAATAAGCTGATATATATTCATATTTCCATACAAAGGAATACCACTCAGAAATAAACATATCTAAACTTCAAAATCATTCTGCTAAGTGGAAAAAGCCAGATACAAAAGACCACATATGGTATTGATTCCATTTATATGAAATATTCCATTTATATGAAATATCCAGAAAAGACAAATTCATACAGACAGAAACTAGACTGTCATACCAGGGGATGGGAAAGGGGGTTGATTACAAATAGATACCAGGGGTCACTTTGGGGTGAGAGGAATGTTTTAACACTGCAATATGGCAATGGTTGCCTGACTTGGTAAATTCACTAAAAACTTTTCAATTATATACTTAAGATGGGTGAATTTTATGGGATGTAAATTATACCTAAGTAAACCTTTTAAAAAACAACTCAAATCAGCTACTACTGCTTTCCCCACTTCACTGATAAGTAAACTGAGGTCCAGAGAGGTTAGTTATTCAAAGTCACATAATTAGTGATGGGAAAGCCCAGTGGTTCCAGTGCCTGTGATTTTAAACACAAAACGCATTCCCTTCATATTTAAAGGTTACTGGGAGATATGAAGTCCCCCAGTGTTGGGACTAAGTATCACCTTATGGTGGCCAGCACCTTGTAGGAGTTATCTCCCCCGCTACAGTGCATGAGCTCTTTCAGGATTTCTAGGTAAAACTTGTCTGTGGACTTTTCTTTGGAATATCTAAAAATGTACTGAAACAACATATTGGCCTGGAACCCCAAAGAAATGAATCTATAAAAAAGAGGAGTACTGTTGGTGGGATTGCAAACTAGTTCAATCACAAAAAAAGAAGGGACATATGTTTTCATTAATATGTGCAACCTAGGGAGTAGTGGGGACACACCAGGGACTCTGGTTGATAATGGAGAACCCTCAGTGGGGCAAGGGAAGGGGAAGGGGAAGAAAGAAGCAAATCAGTGGAATTACTATCATAAACAATATGTACATGTGACAATATACCAACATCATTCTCGGTACTTCATATGGGTGGAGGGAGGTGGGGGGGGACACTAAGAGCTGTGTGCATGTATGTTAACATCAAATAGATATTCATTGTGATGTGAGACTCCAGTGCACCAATAAAAGCATGTTAAAAAATAAAATAAAAATAAAAATAAAAATAAAAAAGAGGAGTACAAATTCATACTTGGACACTGCTTTTCCAGCTAGTAAAGACCCACAATGGGTCCATTATCACCCCTCTGCCCCTGGGTGAATATGGGAAATTGTGGGATGGTATCAATTCTGTTAGGGATGGTGTGTAGAAAAAACCCTTAGTGAGTTTTCTGAACCCAAACAACTGCTAATAAACATTCAGCGAAAGCTTCCTCTGCTCACTGGGGATGGTATTTGTGCAAGCGGAGCGCTGAAGTTTCCAGGAGAATCTTGCTCCTGGGATTTGAGATGAGCCTAGCCACTGCTTTTTCCATGTGGGGCTCAAATGAGTTCTCTTTGTGATAACCTCAAGTTTTATTCTGCCACCAAACAGCTGTATCGCTTCAAGAAGGTTTTGCATGCATTTAATCAATAAGATAATTAATCTGTCCGAGTCTTTAATTAAATGTCTACTTCTGAAAAATGGCTTCTGCCTCATAATGGTTGTGTTTTCCTGATTCTGCCTGCTTGTATTCTTCTGTACAGAGTGCCTGTTAGTCTCCAGAGCTCAGCTAGTGCCCCCCCCACAAGCCATGCTCTGATGCCTTAATAAGTCATATTGTGGCGTTATTTTCCTATCACAGGTGCCTAAGTTTGGTAAGCATTTCATAATGGCTTGCTGAAGAACAATGGAGATTATTTAACAATGCCAAGGAATTCATTTGACACAGCATTTTAGAGTAAATCTTCATTCCTTACCATAAGCCAATCTGCAGATTGGAATTTAGATGCCCATTTACTGGCATTGTTGCATTAACCAATAATTGCATTATTGCATTTACATATACTGGGTAATCTCTTTTAAAAGTTGGAAGCAGTTGTGTGACAAATGTCAATTATTGCTTTGCATATTTGCTTCTTAAAAATATCTTGCAGAGCTGGGCGTGGTGGCGCATGCTTGTAATCCCAGTACTTGGGAGGCTGAGACCGGAGGATCCGGGTTTGCGGCCAGTCTCAGCTACTTAGTGAGGCCCTCTGCAACTTAGACCCTGTTTCAAAAATAAAGAATAAAAAATAGGGCTGGGGTGTATCCTGGAGGTAGAATGCCCCTGGGTTCAATCCCAGTACCACCAAAAAAAAAAA
>PVJS01006180.1:0-26767 GCA_004027185.1 Glis glis | reverse complement strand
TTAGCCAGCTTCAACTGATCCCTCATGACTGATTTCAAATGACACTTTCCCTAGGAAACCTCAGACTACCCAGGCTTCTATAGTGCTATTACTTTATATTTGTATCCTTCTTCATTCTTTCATAATTACTTTAAGTCCTGATTTCTATTAGATGGTGTACTTTTTGAAGACTGGCACATTTTTTCATCTTTGTATTGCAAACATCTACCACCATGCCTAACACAGAACAGTCATTTAGTTGTTGATGAAGGCATGCAGATGAGGGCTGACAGATGGAACTCAACCAGTCATCCAGACTAGCTGGAGACTTCAGTGGGAAAATATGGAGAAATAAGTATTAGAATGAGTCAAAATATTTTCCTCAGGACCCAGGGGAAAGGAAAAACACTGGCCTTGGTCCTAAGTAATGGAAAGGAACTGGCACAGGAATATGTTTGGGACTACTGTGTGATAATCGCATTGCAATTCAGTTTAACATTCTGGCAGGGTTTGGGGGATCCCAAACTAGTATCACGTGGGATGCTCAATTTGGGGAAAAATAATGATAATAAATGGGCACTAGAGAAACTGGAAAGGAGTTATTAAAAGCTTTTCATTATCCCCATATTACTGTTTAAAATCACTTTATGGTATACTTAGGAAAAATATATAGCTCAAATCCTGAATGAGCCACTGGAATGAAATTCCCCTGTGACTCTCCAGCCTGATGGAAGGGCTGCCTGAGTTAGGGGACATTTGCATTTAGGACCATTCTACCTGGGTTCCAGTCCCAGATTTGCCACTTGTTTGCTGTGTCCCTTTGGGAACACAAAATAAAATATGATGAACCTCAATTTCTATAAACATAAGGTGGGGAAAACAATCCTTACTGTTGTTGTTTAAAGGTGTCTAGTAGAGAGGCTGACACACAGTATAAAACCTGTACATGGATGTCATCGTATTTACCAGGAAAAGAGCATTTATTATTGCTATTGTTAGTGGAAAAGTTGTTTGGTTAAGGAGACCAGAGCAACAGCAGATTGAAATCATAATGTATTTGTTACCTCCTGTTAGAAGTCTTTCCCCAATAACCTTTCTACTTCCTCTGCAGTGGATGGTGGGGGTTTTCTAGCAAGCACAGTGCTTTTGCACAAGAAACAAAGGAAGGAAGGAAGGAAGCAAGCAAGCAAGCAGAAGGGTTTTCAGGCTTTCTAGAACTCAAAGGGCAGCTCTGGGTGTATTTGCTGAACAATGGGAAGGCTGTTGACCAATGGTCTATGCCTTCTCTATCAGCTTCTATAGGGACCTATGGTTGATTCAACTTTGTAGAGTGTGTGTGTGTGTGGGGGGGGGGACTCACCTGGGATCATAGGCCCGTTAAGGATGAGTAGCCAGATAGATGGCTTAAGAAAAAACTGTTACAAGGGTAAGTATCAGGTGTTAGTATAGACTCGTTTCCATCAAGATGTTTTCTTTAAAATAGAAATACTCATGAAACAATATTCCATGGCTGTGTAAATTTGGAAAATATTACCATTTCTTGGAATTTCACATGGAATTACCTTATTAGAGGCTCTTAAAAGCTCTGCAGCAAAGAAGAATGTTAATATTTTAGGTTTTGTGGGCCATATGGCCTCTGCCACATATTCTCTACTCTGCTGTTACAGTGTGACCGCCCAGGACACAGTTGTGCTCCAATAACCTTCATTTACAGAAACAGGTATGGGCTGGATCGGGACATGGGCGCAGTTTCCTGGCCCCTGGTCTGGACCATTGACTACATTAAAGCATGTCCTTTGGTTTTCTTTTTGGTACTGAATGCACATGGCTGCCCTCAAAGGCTGTCAGGTTACAGGGTTTTTCTTTGAGAAGAATCTAAATCTGTCTGGAAGAACAGTCAGATGGGCTAAATCCATTGTGAACTGACATCAAGAAAAGAAAGGTCACCGGGTGTGGATGTTCTCTGTGAATCAAGTTACCCAGGGCAGTCACCTTGGGGACCTGCAGGGCATATACTCACAGCTCTCCAGCTGCAGCTTGCATGTCTGTGTGTCCATGGGGTATTTAGACAGATCCATGTTACACGCAACAGTAGTTGTGATTCTAAGGAAAGAAAAAAAATGGGTTCAGAAAGAGTGTTATAAGGAAGCTATAGAAAGCATACATTCCCTTCCAAGGGCTGCCCAAGAGGACTTTAACTTGGACTCTTCCAGGGAACATATGGCTTGGAGCCCGCATCCAAGGCATTCTTGGGGTTTTTGGTGCTGAGCAACACCCATGAGACTCAGTCAAGCCGTGTCTAGAGCGGAGGAAGTTGGAATGCTGGCAACTCAGAAGCAAAACATCCAACCCTACTACAGATCAGACTCGATTGTTGTCTTTTTTTTTTTTTGCGGTACTGGGGATTGAACCCAGGGGCATTCTACTTCCGAGCTCCACCTTCAGCCCTATTTTTTATACTTTATTTTGAAACAGGGTCTCACTAAGTTGCGGAGGCCTCACTAAGTAGCTGAGACTGGCCATGAACCCGGATCCTGTGGTCTCAGCCTCCCAAGTACTGGGATTACACGTGTGCGCCACCACGCCCGGCTTGTTGCCTTGTTTGAGATGCGCTCACATTTAGTTTTTCAATGGAATCTTCATGATGTAGGGCTGGAACAGTGATCATCAGAGGATTTGCTTAAGCTCATGGGGCTCTGAGTGGCAGAGCTGGGCCTGGAGCCCTGGTCTCCTGGATCCTTAGTGGGATCCGGATGTAGAGGCAGTGGCAGGCCCTGGGAACTGTGGCTCTTGGGGCTTAACACCCAGGGATGTGCAACTGAATGTCAGTGAAGCCCTCATGGTATATATTTCAATAGACAGGATTTATTTTCTCTTTTTTAAGAGTCACACAGTTTTTACTAGACCCCCTTATTTATTAAGTACTGTGTTAGGTGCTCTAGGAAGCAGAGGTGACCACGGCACAGTGTCCACCTTGGAAGCTCATACTCCCTTAAAGGGAGACAGGGAATAGCAACAACTACTGTTTATTGAATGCTTACAGCCAGCCATTTGCTGGACTGAGTGCTTCGCATGCACTTAACTCTTCGAACAGCTCAATGAGGTAGGAAATATTATTATTCTCATTTTGCTGCTGAGGAAACTGAGGCTCAGAGGGTCAAGTAACTTGCCTAAGGTCAAGACTTAACTTGCCTAAGGCCAAGACTTAATTTGCCTTAGGCAAGACTTAGCTTACCTAAGACTTGCACCCAAATCTGTCTGACCCTAGAGCCAGGTAACCATTACACATCATTTGTCATCCTTACACAAGACTATGCTGCAATAGAGGCAGACATACATGTATGCACACAAATGCACTCACATCTATGCACACATGTGCTGTGGGAACATGGGGAAGGGGACATTAATGTTGATTGAAGTTATGGTCAAAGGAGAGGTCTAGTTAAGTTTCTTGAAAGAGGAGTCGGGCTTTGGGCTGGGCTTTGCAAAATGTGGTACTGCTGAGGTGTGTCCAAAAATTTTGTTGATTGGTTAGCTCAGTCCTTGCTTTATAACTTCAGACACATACTTGACATTAATGATTTTCATTAATATTCGGTTCCTGGCCTTCTCCTCAAGGCCTCTGGGAGCATAAGTGCTCACAGTCTTTGCATACCATGCACAAGATGAGTCCTCTGCTGCGGGCTGCCTCATGCTGTTCCTAGGGAGCACCTTTCCTGTCCTGGCCAACTGGGGCTCCACCAACAATTGAGTGGAAGGAACTTTAGGCCTTAGGGAGTTGGGAAGGGGATATAGGGGGCTTTGGGACACTGCACCTTGTTTCTCTGTACAAACATGACTCAGACAAGTAGCGATGCCTTCTGGAGCTTCCCCCGCTCCGGGGAGCCCCATGAAAGCGAAGTTCCCTGAGTGCACTTACAGTTTGTTCTTGTCATCTCCCTTCCTTCTAGCCTTACAGACTTCCTTTTACCTTATTTGGGGGGGTACTGAGATTGAACCCAGAGACATTCTACCTCTGAGCTATACCCCAGTCCTATTTTATTTATTATTCTTTGAAATTTTGAAATGGGTTCTCACTAAGTCACTGAGACTGGCCCTGAACCTGGGATCCTCCTATCTCAGCCTCCTACGTACTGGGATTCCATGCATGCACCCCACTCCTGGCTTCCTTTTACCCTTTAAGACCCAGCTCAGAATCCCATGCAAACATCCTCTAACATCACACCCCCAAACCACTAACCTACATTGGCCCCAGCACTCAGGACGTCCTTTGTTTACATATGCATGTCCTTGAGTGCAGGCCACTTCGTACTCAGCTCTGTATCTTCAGCGTCCAGCCTGGCACAGAGCAGGTGCTTGGTAGATGCTGGTGAGTCCAGACTGGACTGAGGGAGGGCCCATCTGCTACAGGAACAGGATCTAAGAGGTCCCATGAGAACGTGGGACCTCAGAGGGGATATTTTAATGCCGGGCACAACTACCCAAGATGTATCTATGCCTTTTCTTCTAGCTGCTTCCCCTCCAACCCCAAAGTTGCAGGTATCTGCTCACCTGAGAGCGTACAGGACCGTGCCATTGGAGAAGAGGCGGATGAGCCTGTTTCCCACCGTGACTTCATGGAGGAAGGACGTCTTGGACTCCACGATGTAAGTGTCTGGCACCCAGAGGAACTCCACGAGGCGGGCGTCCAGAGTGAAGCTCTTGTTGCCCTCGAACACCAGCCGCTGGTCAGTCCAGCGCTGCCGGAGATATATGGTGGCTGTGTAGTCCTAAGGGGAGGCAGGGGATGAACATGGATGTGTTTTCTTACATGAGCAGATCAGCAAAGGCAGTAAGTAGATCGTAGTTTCCATCAGCTTGTCTCCCCCTCTCTGAAGGACCATGTGACATCCAGGTTATTCTTTTCCCTAATTTTTATCCCTCACTAAATTCACCTGCTTAATTGTCACATTGTTTGGTTTCTCTCCTTCTGGTCATTGAATCAATTTTCTCCTCCTCCTCTTCCTCTTCCTCCTCTTCCTCCTCTTCTTCCTCCTCTTCCTCCTCTTCCTCCTCTTCCTCCTCTTTCTCCTCCTCCTCCTCCTGCTCCTCCTGCTCCTCCTCCTCCCCCCTTCTCTTTCTTCTCCTCCTCTTCCTCTTCCTCCTCCTCCTCCTCCTCCTCCTCCTCCTCCTCCTCCTTTTTCTTCTTTTGTGGTACTGGGGATTGAACCCAGAGGCATTTTACCACTGAGATACACCCCCAGCCATTTTTATTTTTTGTTTTGAAACAAGGTCTTGCTAGGTTGCTGAGAGTCTTGCTACATTACTGAGGTTGGCCTCAAACCTGCGATCCTCCTGTCTCAGCCTCCCAAGTACTGGGATTATAAGCGTGTGCCACCATGCCTGGCTTCATTTTCTTCTTGATACTCAGGAATCCTGTTCTATAAGAATCTCCCTTTTGTATCCCAGTTTCTCCCTCGCTTCCAAGTGATGGGGGGGCAAGTGATGGGGGAGGGAGATCTGATGAAGGAAGCACTTCAGTGGACATGATGCACATATACAAAATTATCAATGCCAATCTCAGTATCACACACAGGGAAGGGGGAGGCTCATCAAGCACTGTGTGCATGTATGTCTCTATTGCTCTGAACTTCATCATGATGAATACAATGCACTAATAAAAACATATAAACAGTTGCCTTTGAAACAATTTACAAAAAAAAAAACTCCCAGTGTCTTGAGTTTGGGGATAAGTCTCTAACTTCTACATGAAGGAGGGATGTACGTCTTTCTTTTCTGTTTGGGGGCAGCTAGAAAGTGGATCCCCATTAAACTCAGGAGAGGGACTCCCTGGGTGAAATACAAGAGGACACTCACCATGTTACTCTCAGAAATGCTAGAGATGCTTGCGATATCCAGAGTCAGTGCTATCTGAACAGGTTCTCCTGGAATAAAGAAAAAATCAAAAGGACAATAGGGACACAAACATCCATCTTTCTCCCTGCCCGCCCACTTTCAGCCCTTAGGGCTACACAGCCACCATTCACATGAGTGCACAGGAAAAACGAAACTATTAAAAATTACAAAAGTAGCTGGGTGTGGTGGTGCATGCCTGTAACCCCAGTGCTTGGGAAGCCGAGGCAGGAGGATCACAGGTTTGAGGACAGCATACAGCAATTTTGCAAGACTCTGTTTCTCAATAAACAACAAAAAGGGTTGGGGTATAGCTCAGTGGGAGAACACCCCTGGGTTCAATCCTTGGTAACTTGGACACACACACACACACACACACACACACACACACACACTCACACACACACTTATAAAAGTAATACTTATGAGAAAAATTAAGCAATCTAGAACTATAAAAAGGTTGATTTCAATCTCCCCCTCTCAGAAGAAACCATTGTGTATAGCACATCTCCCTTTTATATGAAAAAATATGGACAAGTACATAGCTATCTTAACACGTAAGAGATACCACACTATTATTAGTTAGAGCACATTTATGAGAACATAATAGTAAATTATTTGCTACTTCTTACAGAGAGGGATTTTTCTATGGTTCTTCCAAGGGACTACTCATGTAGAATGTGACAGAGACTTGATACTCTGTGGCAGGTGGCTTTTCTCCCCTCCCTTTGACTCAGTAGATTTGCCACAAGATGGCATTCAAGGCTGCTTGACTGAGCTCTTGCTGACTTCCTGACACTTTCTTCCTCTTGCTTTCCTCTTCAGGAACCCTAAACTATTTAGAATTCCAGAATCTTCTCTACTTGGTCCTGTGCACATACTCTGTTGGGCCATCATCCTGGAGACTGGCCAGACAGATAAAACTCTAGAGAGAGCCAGTTGCAGCTCTAGAGATTGAAGCGTCAGAGCCATAGTTCTCAGAAGCCAAAGTAGGCCAATTCACTCCTGTTGAGACTGAAGATGTGAAGAAAAGTCCCGAGTCCCAGCCATGGGAATTTAGAGCTAAGCTTTGCTACACCCATGTCTGTGATTTGGGAAGTTACCGAATCTTCTAGAGCTGCAGTGTCCTCACTGCAAGTGGGGATAGTACTAAGGACATCATAGGGTCATGGAGAGGGCTAAGCAAGGTTAGCAGTGTGACTGTCTTTGCAGAGTGGCAGCAAGAGGGAAGGTATGTGGAGAGCCTGCTCGTCTCCTCCAGAAGGTGTGCGGAGAGGGGCACCTGTCCACAGCTTCTAGCCTATTGCCGTCAGGTTATAATAGGTGCTCATCGGTGGCATTTCCCTTTCCTCCCCTCTCTCTTCCACATCCTAGCTAATTTGGAGGAGAGACAACTTTGCTCACCAGGTGAATAGATGCAATAGCGTTCACAGGTGATAGAGAACTGGGAGGGCCCCCGGGGGACTACAGCGATGCATTGAGTAGGCAGAGGAAGGGCAGAATTCAAAAGAAACTAGAAAACATATAATGGGTAGGAGTCAGACAAAGCAACTTAGTGATTAGTCTAAGGGAATCAAGCCATGGAATGCAGGTAGCAGCTTGGAAATGGAGTTTTATAAACAATGCAATTAAAAGATAACTGAGTGTTAATACCTGGTGGGAAAGGGGAAGGCCTTTGAGGGCAGACCCTGGGAGGTGCTGAAAAGGGTGGGGTGCTAAGTGGCTTTCTGCCCTCCAAGCAGCAAAGCTCAGCATCAAGAAGAACAGCCTGGAGTCATGAAGAGGGTCTTGAATCCCATGCTGGCCACTAAACAGCCTTGTGACCTCAAGCAAATTGCCGAACCTCTCTGTGCAAGTTTCTCACCTGTCATGGAGCTATGAATGCTGCTATGGTTTGAATGTTCATCTCCTTTCAAATTCATGTTGAGATTGATTGACACTGAAACAGTATTAAGAGGTGGGACCTTTAAGGGGTGATTAGGGCCTGAGGGCTCCATCCTTTCAGGTGGGATTGGTGCGATTCTGAATGAGAGTCCAGTCCACTCTTGTGCTTTGCTCCTCTCACCTCCTACCAGGTGATAACGCAGCAAGAAGGCTGTTGCCGGGTGCCGGCCCCTCAGTCTTGTACTTTTCAGCCTCTAGAACTGTGAGCCAATACATTTTTGTTCATTATAAATTACCCAGACTCATGTATTCTGTTATAGCAACACAAAACAGATGAAAATAAGTGCCTGCCACTGAGGCTTGAGTTGGGAAGACCCCGGAAGCTATTTTAAGTGTCTGGAACATGGTGGGTCATGTATTGGTTGCTCACCTTGAAGAATGCCAAGAGGGGAAAACGCACAAGCACTCCAGTGCTGCTGCGGAGCTTGTTTAGTCTTGTTCTAGATAGTCTAGCCCAGCCCTTGCCTCAGCTGACTGTTTTTCTTTTTTTGTGTGTGTGGTACTGGGGATTGAACGCAGGGGCGTTCTACCTCCGCGCTACACCCCCGGCCCTATTTTTTATACTTTAGTTTGAAACCGGGTCTCACGAAGTTGCGGAGGGCCTCACTAAGTAGAGAGAGAGAGAGAGAGAGAGAGAGAGAGAGACAGACAGAGATAGAGAGACAGAGAGAGAGAGACAGAGAGAGAGAGAGACTGACTGTTTTTCTAATGGATCAGAGTTTGCTCTTTCTTCCCCTGAGGTATAAAAGTAAGTTGTCCCACCAGAGGGCAGCTTCCTCCCAGGAAAGAGGCCAGCTGCCACTCCTGGGTGGTGTTTCTTGGTGCCTGCTTTGAATCTTTGCTCTGTCCAGCTCAGTCCCTGAAAAACCCTATAGGGAGGTCTTGTCTTTTAAGGACCCCAGAGTTTAGAATCTGAATCGCAGACATTAGAGGGAGCAACACTGCCTCCCTGGCCTCCAGGCTGCCAAGCAAGTGTAGATTTCTTTAGGAGGCTGAGTACTAAAAGGCACCAATCAAGCGGAGAGGGGTCATGGTCCCCTTATTTGACTGAGGACCAGGACCCCATGCCCCATTGTCATCACAGATGGGACTGGGCCTCACATCCCCTTAGGTCCACCCCAGAAAAACCTCCTTGCCCAAGGCCCCTGCATCTTGTTGGCTAATCAGCAGGCAAAAGAAGGGCAGGGTCCTGACTTAATTGTTTAAGGTTTGGGTGTCAAGAGAAGTTATCGAGTGGCCCTAACAAAGGTGTTCAGCTTCACATGACTGTCACTAGTATGCAGCAGGGCCTGGGAAATCCAGGGAATGTGCAAGCTCTGTAGGTCCCTTGATGTAAGGAACTCAAATCCTAATTGTGAGGCCATGCGTCTCTTAGATCTGCAACTGAGGAATGCAACTGACTGAGGGCCCCTGTTATGCTCTGGAACCTACGGCACCCTTGCCTTGCTTGCCATGGCTGCAGCCAACCAGTGAGCTGAGCACAGTGGGGATCCAAAGGCAGGCCGATTTCTGGGAGGCACTGAGACCAGAGACTCCTCTGATGGGGGGGGAAGTTTGGCTCAAAGACGCCCTGAGGCCTTTCCAAACACAATTAGAACTTTACTGCTTGAACTCAACCTTCCACCCAACCTCCCTTCCTTCCTTCCCTTGGCGTCAGGCCTACATGGTGCTCTGATCGCTCTCTAGCTCCCTCCCCACCTACTCTTGATATCCCAGTAAATATCTTAAAGAGGCAATCCCCTCCTGGTATCTGCCTCTCTGTAGCCTGGATTAATGCTGATCCTGGATCTGAACAGAGAATTTTCTCATCTAAAGGGAGAAGCAAGAGGGGAAAGGGATTAAAATAGCCTGCTCCCCACTAATGTGGTAAGTACTATGATTCATGTCCACATATGTCTCTTCATCAAATCCTTCCTGTGAGGGAACTTGGATGTCCCTATTCTACAGAAAGGGAAACTGAGGCTCAGAAAGTCAAGGTACTTGCTAAGCAGTAGAGCTAGGAGCCAAAATCAGGTTTGTTCAGCTCCAGTGCTCTCATTCCTCCCTCCTTGCCTCATTCTTTCAATAGATATTAGTTGGCAACTGGCTGTATGTCAAGCACTGAGCTGCTGGCGCAAGTCAGCCTCCCGTCGAGGGTCCGTAGTCTAGGCTGAGACAGACATGAGCCCAGGTACAGTATACCAGCAATGGCTATGGGTTGGAGGTGTGTTCAAAACAAGGCATGAAGAAAGGGGATGGGCCCAGAGGAATCAGGGTGGACTTCTCAGAGGAGGTGGAAGAAAAATTGGCATTTTCTCCAGGAAGTCAAGTTGGAGGAGCAATTCAGGGCAGATAAACAGCCTTTGCAAAGGCACAACGGTCAAGGAGGAGGGAGTACTGTGGGAGGAGGCAGGGGGAGGGTGAGAATGACAGACAGAGGCTGGGCTGGGCTGGGAAGGGCTGGGCATGCCTGGACTCTGGGCAAGGATGTGGGACCCGTGCAAATGTTCTGAGCTGGAAACCACCCAGGAGGGTCATTAGCTGGGGAGTTAGCGAAGGGAGTTAGCTGGGAAGATACAGATGGGGGGTGGAAGATCAGGTGGGGCAGTGCTGGTGGCGCATGCTGGGGTCCTTAAATGACGACCCTGGGAAGTGGGGGCAGAATTAAGACAGTGCGTGAGAGGCTCTAAGAGGCCCCGGCCGCCTCCTCAGTGGGGAAGAGCATGTCTTCGTCTGCAAGTGGAGAGGCAAGCTGCCGTCTTCAAGGTAGCGTGACAAGTCATTGGCACCTGTCCTCATCCATCATTACCAATCCTTAAAACAGGCTGCAGATCAGAAAACGGAGTCAACCCAAACCTCCCCAAACCTCTGCTGCATTTTGTCTCCTGTCCTTTCGAATTGATGTCCAGCCACAAAGGATAACCTACCCCCAAAGTTGGGCCTGAGAAATTTGTTATATCCTGCTGTGAGGTTCTCAAAGCCAGGCAGGGAGAGCTTGTCACTTCTGCTGACCTCAATGTTAAACTGATTCCCCTGGATGCACATCCTGCAAAAGAAAAGGGGTTTTGTTGCACATGCGTGTTCCCATGCGTGCTGGACTTGTGTTCGCCTGCGTGTCTGCGTGTGCTATGCCTAGGTACCAGCAGTGACTCTCCTAAGGAGAAACCTCTTAATTTTCAGCTGATGAGTTAGCATCTCATTTTTATTGCCCATTGGAAGTTCATCCATCTATGACCATTTTGGAAACGTTCATTCTTTAAATAGAACAAATGGCGGGAAGTTGGATTGTTCTGGGGCTTCGGGGAGGCGAAGGGACTAGGTTTTGCCTCAGCATAAGTTAGTAGGAAGTGCCACCACCTCTCCCTCCACACGGCCATACACAGCAATTCAAACCAAGACTGATTTGGGCTAACAAGCTTACCTTTGAGTAAGGAAGCTCAGGCAAATGAAGGTCAAGTGGACACTGTAGCTCATGTTGAGGAGCTGTTTGCACGGAGAGGGGTTGAAGAAGGAATAACCTGGGGGGAACAGATGGGGCCAGGTGAGGGGATTCGATCCAAAGACTCACCTACTATCCGCCCAGGGTCTGCTTCCTGTGGGTTGTCTTTCCCCTGTGTGCACAGGAGAAGCCTCTCTGCACACCCTTCAGTACGGCCCCCACGCCCTGTGTGTCATCTAGAGTGCTGTCGTTTGGAGGATTGTTTTAAGTCAACCCCAAATAAAGGCTGAGACCATGTTTAGCCAATGGTTCACCAGAACCAGGAGATGTAGCCAGTCTATCCCGATCTGCATATTTCAGGAGCCCCAGGACTGTCCTTACCCTGTCCTTGTCCCCACACTACTCTACACTCACTCTGACCTAGCAGGACATTTTCCTATTTATTCCACAGTCTAGGCCCATAGGCAGGTTGTCTCACTTAATTCTTACAATCTCTGCTTATGATGGGTAGACAGAGGCTCATGGAAAGGACCCCATACCAGTGAATGGCAGAGGTAGTTTGGAATCCAGGCTGGCTCCTCCCAACCCTCAATTACTCTCCTCCTTCAGGACTGGGTACAGCCAGTGCTTTAGTTGGCCTGAGGCCACTCGCTGCTCTCACGACCTCCCGGGCCTGATCCCAGGGAGCTCTTTAGCTATTTGGCTGGTGTGTGCAGGCGTGTGCATGGGAAGTGTCAGGTAGGCATGACCAGGTGCCTGGCCTCCTCAGATCTGCTAGATACTGTCAGATGTCCCTCTGAGAGAGCAGAAGGCAGCCAGGCAGGTCAGCCTCTGGACCCTCTGTTATGCTGGCAACAGCAGAATGGGGGTTCTCAGGCTCAGGCCTCCTTCCTCAGGTACCCCCCCCCCACTGGATCACCCTCCTTTTGTGTGGTAGCCTCAGGGAACCAAGCCACTTTCTAGAATCCAGGCATTTTAAAGCTTTGGACCAGATCTAGCCATTTATTAAATGATAGTATGCTACTCACAAAGCCAACACCTGCTCATTATAGAATACAAACAAGACAGAAATGAATAAAGCCCAAAGTGTAAATCCCAATGATGTCAGTGTAGGTTCATAGATGGTAATGAGTGTACCCCTCTGGTGTGGGACGCTGATAGTCGGGGCAGTTGTATATGTGCAAGGAGCTCGATTTCACTGTGAAGATAAAACTGCACAAAAATAAAGTCTGTTTAAAAAAAAAGACAAAGATGTGACCTGAGCAACTTAGCAAAACCCTGTTTCAAAATAAAAAATATGTTCTATCACTCTGAACTACATTATGATATGAGACTACAATACACCAATAAAAGTATATAAAATTAATTTTTATTTTTGCACTTCTTTCCTATTTTTAACATAGCTTTGAAATTATTTTTAAATTTTAAAATATTTTTTCTTTATTAAAAGAAATATATGTTCCCTGGAAAATATTGCAATATGCAGCTAAGCAAAAGGAAGAAAATTCAAAGTAATACAAAAAAGCAGATCAGTGAGTGGGGCTGGGGGTTAAGGGAGGTGATTAAAAGGGACATGAAGAAAGTTTTGAGGGAAATGCAAATGTTTAATGTCTTGATTGTGATGATGGCTACAAATATGTATACATTGTCAAAATTTATCAAATTGTATTCTTAGAATGGGTATATTTTGTTGTATGGAAATTACACCTCTATGAAGTCAATTAAAAAATTAAAAAATATAAAAAGGGCCAGGGGTATAGCTTGGAGGTTGAATGCCCCTGGGTTCAACCCCTGGTATCAATAATAAATAAATAAATAGACAAAGATGAGACAAAGGAAGTACGAGCCTCCCTCATTTCTCCTCACTAATCTCATACCTCAGAGATATTCATTGCTAACAAATGCTTTATCCACAAACACATATTTGTATACATATGTATTTATGCATAAAGAAAAAACTGAAAAGTAAAATCAGGGTGATAGTATGCATTTTTCCACTTAAAATGGCAGACATTTATTGAATACTTAATGTATGTTTGCCTATGCAAAGTGCTTCTAAAACCCTCATACTTCTTAGAAGTAGTTACCTCCATTCTCATTTTACAAAGGAGAAAACTGAGGCTCAAAGAGGATAAGAAATGCCCCCAAGGTTATGAAGCAAGAGAAGAGAGAATTGAATCCAGGCATGTAGACCCAATCCTGTTAATCACTGAGCCATGAAACACACTCTTTCCCAGTATCAGCAACATCCCTGTATGTCAGTTCTTGTAGATCTGCCTCATTCTTTCTAATGGCTGCAAAATATCTCATAATGTGAATGTACCAACATTTATATTTTTATGAATACTAACTTATTTCCAAAAATTTTACTGTTACAAAATCAGTAATGAATATCTATGCATATAAGTAAGCTCTTAGAATTCCGTCCTCTGTCCTATTCTTCTACCTTGGCCCCTTTCATCTTGCTCATCAAAATACCAGCTATAAAACCAACATTATCAATCCACCGGTGGTTATATTCACCCTTTTCCCCTTTAGTCCTTCTTGCTCAGTCCCTATCCTTTCCCTCGTCTCCAGCTTCAAGTTTAAAAGGGTCCGTGGAGTGCCCTCATGTATAATGTTCCAAAGGTTGAACAAGGTCCTCAGATGACTCAGACCCCCGAGAAGCCACCAGCGGTGCCGTGCAGTGGGGGAAGGAGGTATGCAGGCCGTGGGTGGACATGCCCTCTGCCCACCCTATACCAGGAGCAGAGGCAAGGGGACATCTGATGTGCAAAGAAAGGAGTGCTCAGCACCATGGGGAGGCTGGGACCATGCCAGGATGGAAGTCACAGAGATGGCCAGTCGATTCTTGACGATTGTTTTGTTTTGGCCAGCCACACGAAGAACATTGGGGGCCCTCTCAACGTCAAACAAAGAAGTGGGGGCTTGTCCCTAGCCACTCTCGAGCCCACTCTCACTCAGTCTCTTCCCCTTGCCCTTGGTACCTGGGACTTCCTCTCAGCCTGGCCTGATTGGCTCAGTTTTGGGGCTATTTGTTAGTTCTTCTACTTCCTATGGAAAACCGCCCTGATCAATTAAGTTGAGGAACCATCTAGTCTTCAGATCTAGGAGTCCTACTTAATAGGGCTTTCCAAGTGGCCAACCCCATATTAGGAAGAGACGATACTTGGGCCATGGGCCTCTGAATCTCTTCTAAGAAATCTCAAGTCTGAGAAGCTTTGCCCAGGCTAGAAGAATTGTGATTCCATCCTACCCTGATTGCCTCTGTTAGGTGGCTGAGTATGTTTCATTTTATCATGAAAAAAAAAAAGAGAGGTGGGGATGCCTTTTAAATGTCTGCTGGGCACTAGGTACCATGTTTGGTGCTTAATCTCAGTTAATTCTCATGACCATCTGGTACAGGAGTGAAATCTCAGATATGTGAAGAGATTTGACTGAGGTCACACAGCAATAAAGTGGCCATGATTTGAGTTTAAGTTTTCCAAGTCCCTGCTTTTTGCACTGTATCTAGGGGGAGGGCCCCCAGCTCCCCAAACTGAACCTCATTACACTGAGCTCTGCTCCTTACTCCAGACTCATTTCTGGGATGGAGAGCTGCATCCACTGTGTGTCCTGAGTGGCAAGCGCAGCTGGTGCAACCCCCTCACGTGGCCGAGGAGGCAAGCATTAAGTGGCTATTTATATACCTGATAGTCTGAGTGGAAGCTCCAGACACCATTTTAATTGATGCAATATATTTATTTTATTTTATTTGTTGTGGTACTGGGGATTGAACCCAGGAGCATTCTACCTCCAAGCTACACCCCCAGCTCTATTTTTATTTTGAAACAGGGTCTTGCTAGGTTGATGAGAGTCTCACTACTTGCTGAGGCTGTCCTCGAACCTATGACCCTTCTGTCTCAGCCTCCCAAGTACTGGGATTACAGATATGTGCCACCGTGCACACCGTGCACAGAGTAATTCATTCACAGAGTAATTTGAAATGGCAGTTAGCGGAGAGGTGCACTGAGCCACCAGAGGGCAGTGTCCTGAAGGTTATCCCTGTAGCTGCAGCTGGGAGATTCTGGCTGGAGCCATCTATTTAGCCGTCTGCATCTGCTAGATACTGCACACTAGATACACTCTGCATCTGCTAGATATTGTATTCAGGGGTTGCAAGAGGCTCCTAAATAGAGGCAGTCTATGTACTCTTACCCTATTCTGGAGCATCTCTGGCTAAAAGCTCATCTCTACTGGCAGAGGAGGGCTCAATCCTTGGATTTGGACAAACCTGAGTCATATTTAACAGCTCAGAGCCTCAGTTTTACCATCTGACAAATGGGAATAAAAACATTCAATAAACATTAATTTTCATTCTCCTCTCCTGTCCATGTCTTCCATGGGGAATCCAGTAATCCTGCAATGACTAAGAGAACCCCAAGCTAAAGTTTTTTTTTTCTAATACACCCCATGCTGCCACCCAGAGTGTGGCCTGACCTGGTGCCACCTCAGGAAGGACTGGTGCCAGGACAGGGTCAGACATAAGATATTAGGTCACCTAGGTCGCTGGTAACACTTATTTTTTTCTGGGCTGGCTCTGAGAAACAGGTAATTCTCATATGTGCGGGATTCCACTCCCATTGCAGAATCTGCATCATAAATACTGTGAAGCCCAAACGTGTCACACCCCGGCCTCCTTCCTGCTCAGGCACCGTCTCTTTGTCCACAGCCACTTCAGCATAGACAGTCATTTGCTGGGAAGCAGGAGCGGAACCTGAATCAGTTTGGGGTGAGGATGGGCATCAGTGCCATGGGTCCTCCCCAAGAAAACCACAGAAGGTAAGGTGGTTCCAGGTGTGCCCTGTGTCTGCTGACTTGGCTGGCTGGCAGCACAGAGACAAACAACTGTGGCTCTAGTCGTGGGAGGCAGGACCTCTAATCTTGACTCTGCCACTTGTTATGAGATGGTATTGCTTCTCCGTGAGGCTTGGTTCCCTCTGCTTTAAAAATGGGGTCATACCATGGTAGGACGGGAGCAGAGCAAGTGCTCAGCAAATTCCAGGCCTGGCCCCCCTTTCCTTCCCTTGGTCCCAGTAGGGTCTGTGTTTGGATCTCCCCCGTCCGCTCCCTCTAAGCACTATGGGGGCCAGCAATTCCCTTACCTGGCCGCTGTTGAAGTTCTGTTAGGGCAGGCGCTTGGGACCTCCAGGCAGCACTTTCAGGCAGGACATGCTCTTCTGGGTCCCCAGGATTCTCCCCATCTCAGCCTCGACCCTTCGAATGTGGGCACACAGCCACTCTCTGATGGAGTGACTCTCTCTCTGAGGAAGATGGAGCTGCTGAACCTGCTGGGCAGAAACAGAGGTGGGCGGGGCCTCCCGCAGCTCCTCCCTTGGTGGAGCTCTAACTGGGCCTGGGAGTCTGTGGGAATCATCTAGCTCCTGTTAGGGCAACTGGCTGCCAGGGGCTTGATTCTGAGTTCATGTCTCAGCTATCCTCCCGTACTTCAGCCATGAAAGACTTCTGAGACTTAAGTAAGACCTATGAGAGTCAGGTAAAGTGGGTGACCCCTCCTACCACACCAGGTTCTGCTTCAGAGGACACCCTCCATCCTAGTGTGCAGAACGGGAGTCAGCAGTCTGACCTTGGGCGCGCCATGTCACCTCTTCAGTCCCCAGCTTCCCATCCACAAGTTAAAACTTGACCATTTCTAAAACTTGGATTCCTGGTTGTGCATTTTAAGAGTGTCTTTGGGGCATCAACAGAAAGCCTATTCATGTCAACAGAGATGTTTAGATCCTGGGACCTAGTGCTATTCAGTCTGGCAGATCTCAAAAAGAGACATAGAGGCCAAGAGAATAGGAGACGGAGGCTCAGCAGACCAACCCAGGGAGAGTTGGGAGAGATTCTGGGAGAAGTTTGGCTAGGATTCTCCACCTCTCCTTCCTCCCATACCCCAGATCTCCCAAAGAGGACTCTTTGTGTGTGTGTGTGTGTGTGTGTGTGTGTGTGTGTGTGTGGTACTGGGAATTGAACTCAGGGACATTCTATCTCTGAGCTACATCCCTAACCCTTTTTATTTTTTGTTTTTAAACAGGATCTGGCTAGGTTGCTGATAATCTCACTACATTGCTGAAGCTGTCCTTGACCTGTGATTCTCCTGTCTCAGCCTCCCAAATACTAGGATCACAGGTGTTTACCACCACACCTGGCTCCCACAGAGGATTCTTTAATTCCCTACAATCTCCCTTTAGGGGCATCTCAGAGATGGAAGGCTTGGTCTTCCATGACCAGCTGAACTTCCTAACAGAAGTGCTTTGACAGTGTCCTGAATCTCCCCCTTCATTGTAGCCAGCGGCCCTGAAACTCACTCTTGGCTCAGCTTGCTCCAGCCTCAGGCCAGAATCCCCGGGAGGCTTGGCCTTGCACCCTAAGAGAGCTGGGGGCCAGGGAGGGAGTCTGCTGCGGGGGTGGGAGAGAGCCGTGGCTGTGGCAAGATGCCCAGAGGCACCTGTTTCCCTCCAGAGGTCAAGGCCAAGCCCCTGTGAGACCCCTGCCAGTTCTGGGGCTGGGAAGGTGGGAGACAGGGTGGGAGGCAGGAGTGAGCTCACCTGGAGCTGGAGGAAGTAAAGGGAGTGAGCAGGAGGCTGGACCTCAGCGCACAATGCGCCACACATGCTTTTGGCCCCAAACCAACTTCCTTAGTGCTCCTCTGGAGCCCGGCCAGCCTTGAAAACATTTCTGTGCTGGTTGGTAGGGAGTGGGCACCTGAAGAGAAAGCTCTTTCATTTCTCCCAAGAGGAGGGACCTCACTTTCACCTGGGAACCTTGAAGGCGGCTGGAACAGGAATGACCCAGGAGCTGGTTTCAGGTTCTTAATGAATGCACAGTGGTTTGGAGCTATTCTCAGAATTTCTAAGACACAAAGCAAAGGCTCCAGCATAACAAAGACAATTCTGGGACCGGAGCCTGGAGGGAGGCATGCAGTGGGGGTGTCTTTTGACGCAGGAACACTGAGACTTAGATGAAAGAACACGGCCTGACCAGCTGCAGGGCCTTGGGCAAGTCGAGTCATCTTTCTGGATCTGTACCTTATCTGACAAAAGGGGACCAGGATGCCTCAGTATTGCTGCAGGAATTCAGCAATGACAAGTGCAGTGCAGAGTCTGACACGCTCTACCTGCACAGATAGGCGCTCACCACATTATTCTTTCCCCCTGATATTGTTGGTATCTTTTTATCTTTATACTTGTCTATTCAACCCTATATCTATCTATGTATGTTTTAATATACGCATGTGTGTATCTTTATTATTAATTGATCTCTGTAATCTATCTATATCATCTATCTAGTCATTAGTCTATCACCTACCTACCTATCTTCATCATCATTCTAACTATATCTATTTATCTATCTATCTATTGTATATTTAATCTTCTAATCAGATTAGTAGTGCTTTCATTGCTCAGGACTTGTTTTATATTTCTATGTAAGCAATTCATGAATATGTTAATGGACTAATTACACCTGGAGGCCAGGGCAATCTGGATTTGAAATTAATGAAGTAGATATGATAAAAGGTCTTATCTTCAGTTTCAAACAATACTTTGGGGTCTAGTGCCAACTTCTTAGATTTCTTTTAGATTAACTGAAGAAATCCCCAGACTGGAGTTTCCAGGAAAATTATGTTCTTTTCCAGTGGTCCCAGGCAGCCTTGCTCCTTGGCTCCAGGACTTCTGCAACCTCT
This sequence comes from Glis glis, assembly GCA_004027185.1. Classification (NCBI taxonomy): domain Eukaryota; kingdom Metazoa; phylum Chordata; class Mammalia; order Rodentia; family Gliridae; genus Glis; species Glis glis. The sequence goes on along the minus strand of PVJS01006180.1, from coordinate 7,805 downwards.
GCACCATCCAGGCCATCTAGTTTCAACTGTGACCTCTCATCTCAGGATACCCAAGGTCAGTAGTATTTCAGGAAGTTCAGCTACGCAGACGTACTGCCCACAGGGTACTCATCTGCCTCCTGCTGCACATGCTACACGCCCTCCTAGAATGTGTCCCAGAAAAACAAAGGCCAGAATGAGTCAATGTGTCTTGTCTTGAACCTCCATCACGATGCATACAGGATACCAATGTCATAACATTACCCTGCATTTATATAGTGCTTTGCATTTTTCTGAGCCTTTTGCTGTGCATGTGCCTTATCTTCTTTGAGCTGCATAATAATCCTTTGAAGTGAAGTGAGGCTTGGTTCTTTATTCTCATTTTGCAGATGAAGAAGATGTGCCAGAGTCACCAGGCTACTGAGCAGTAGAGCCAACATGGACTGGAACCCAGGTCTTAGGATTTTGAGTCAGCCACATTATTAGTGCTCTCCTGGCTCTGTTGGGCCTTACTGTAGTCAGCACTCATTGTCTGCCCATCTCCATCACAGAGCCAAGTGCTCCCTGAGGTCAGATGCCCTGTCTTATTAATTGGTGCATCTCTAATATGAGGGTTAGTGTCTTGGTCACATACCGAGTCCTCGAGAAGTCTACAAAGCCAATTAATGAATGCAATTACTGGCATGTGTAGACCTCGGTAACAGCGGAGCATTATCAGCTACTTATATTTCTTTCTAATTTCTAACAATAATGAATGCATATCTCTCTATAAGAGAAGACCAAATTTCAAACTCTATATACTTGAACTAAGTAGCTAAGTTATTAGCTACTTATATATCTTTCTAATTTCTGATAATAATAAATTCATACCTTTCTGTAAGCTAAGGCATTAAATTTCAAACTCTATATACTTAGAGCACTAGGCTACTTATAGCTACTTGTAGAACTTATAGCTACTTATATATTTTTCTAATTTCTAATAATAACAAGTGCATGCCTCTTTGTAAGCTAACACAAACAATTTCAAACTCTATATACTTGAAGCACTACAGAAAAAAGAAATGGCAGGTGGTGAAAACTCCTTTGCTGGCAACGTCTTTGCAGTAGAGTTGAGCCATGTGGGAAAGAGTGGTTCCCAAAGTGGTCTGCCTGGAAGTGCCTCTCTCAGGGAGAATTACCAGAATGCACACTTCTGCACCTCTCCCCAGACCTACTGAGGCCTGGGGATTTGGATTTTAATAAGCACCCAGGTAAATCTGAGGACTGCTGCTGTAAGGTAGAGTTCACATTTCACTCACTTATTGATTTGGTTAATAAACGTTACTGAATGCCTATTTACTCCGTGTCAGGCACTGTGCTCAGTGCTGGTGGAATGATACTGATTCTGCCACACCTGCTCCTTCCTTGAAGCTTGCAGTTTAGAGGTGGAGACAGACCATATCTAAGTTAGAAGCAAAATATATTGAACTACAACTTGTGATGAGAGCTTGGAAGGAAATCAACAGGGTCTAACAACAGGGATAAGAGATCAGGGCTGGCCAGTTCAGATGGAGTGACTCAGGAAAAGCCCTTTGAAAAGGGCCATTTAAGCTGACTCCTAGAGGATGGGAAGGAGTTGGCCACGTGCTGAGGGGGGCAGGAAGGCAGGGTGGGCCTAGGGACAGAACTATCTCAGGGGCTCGTGGGAGCCCCCCATCCACGCATGAGTCCTGACTGGAAGAGAAGCTGAAGGCTGGCCTCCTGCCCCCCCCAGGAGCCTTCCCACCTCAAGCTCTCAGAAACTTAAATATCTACAATAACAGACACCCTCAGTGAGTCTTGGAACACTTCTTGTCTCCTGGACTTCTGTCAGACACCCACAGTCAGAATCCCCAAAGCCCAGGGAAGCCTCCACCTACTCTCTCTCACCCTTGGTGTTTTGTTCTGTTTCATCAGTCTATTCTTCTGAGCTGCTCAGTCACTGGCACCTCTAGAAGTTTTGCCTTCAGCTGAAAGCATTAAAGACCCCAGATATTATTCATAAGTCACAAACACAATCACGAGGGCGGTGGGCCACAGGGCAGGGGAAGGAAGATGGGCTGGACCAACCTGGGAGCACACTGAGTCCCGATTGAGGGTGGCCATCCACACCCCTCCCTCTGCACCCCGGGAAGCTGCTTCTGGGGAAGGGTGGCCTGATGGGAAGATTTGCAGCACACAGTGCCTTGTGCCAGCTATGGAACCTCTAAACCAGAAGAGGGCAAACTGTCTCGCCGAGTGCCTGGTGTCGCCCTTCCCCCTCGACTCAAATGAACAGACCAACAAATAAAAATGCAAAACCTTAATATCATTTTCAGAGAGTCAGGCTATATACACATTGGTTTTATTTATCAACATGATTCCCTATTCATTTTCCAGGGGTTCTGGAATCCAAATATCTGTCTGTATTTCCTACAATGTTGTCTGTTTCACAGCCTGGTGGGGTCTCTCATGGCTGCATTTCATGGCTCCATTCCCGGCCCACCCAGGATCTCCGACATCTTCCCCGGGATCAGGAGGCATCTTTGGATGAGGGGCTGAGGATCCAGGAGTCACAAGGGGATGAAAAGTCTCTGTGGTAAGGCCAGTGGAGCTCAAGGCTCTGGGATGGCAGGTCTTATTTGAGATTAGAGGTTTCAGTCTTTGTGGATGAATAGAACAGGGCACAAGCATTGGAGTCAAACTTGGGCTCTGACATCTTGGCACTTCCTGCTCTGTGATGTATTCTTCAGTATTTCATGGGGAACCTGCTTTGTAGCATTAGCATGTGTAGAATACCACGCGCTTTGCCTGGCACAGAGAGGGTGCTAAACACGTGTTTTCACCTGTGATTTCAGATCCAGGGCCCTTGGTTGCCAGATGCATCCTCTCTGGAAGCATTTGGTGCTGTAAGATGCTGGCATGGCACCCAACACCACACACCTAACAGCCCTGGGTGCTAGTGTCAGCATGCCCCAGATCTTTGTAGCATCCGGTTCTCAGAATTCTGCAGAACCATCAGCCTGCCCCATGTTTCCAGAGCCTTGGAATTCACATATCCCAGGCTGTGGGCTCCCTTCCATGACCTTCAGAACAGCTAATCTATTTTTTTTTTTTTTTGGTGGTGGTGGCACTGGGCATTGAACTCAGAGGTAGTCTATCTCAGAGCTATACCCCCAGCCCTTTTTATTTTTTATTTTGAAATGAGATCTCTCTAGTTTGCAGAGAGTCTCCTAAGTGGCTGAGGCTACCTTTGAACCTGTGATCCTCCTGGCTCAGCCTCCCAAGTACTGGGGATACAGGCATGGGCTACCACGCCTAGCTAGAACAGCTCATCTTGACCCTCCATGCCAACCCTAGTCTGGTCTGCCTACTGCTTCAGATAACAATAGGTCTTCAGCCAACTGTTCTATTTCTTAGGAAGTCAGGACTTTTATTATTTTCCCTTCATCCTTCAACAAAAGTTGAGAGCCTGCCATGTGCCAGATGTTCTTCTAGGTGTTAGGGACACAGATTTTAGTGAGGAGAGAGAAACAGAAAATAAATATATGTACAAAATGTTGGGTAGGAATAAGAGCTCTGGAGAAATGTAAACCTGGCCAAAGGGGATGAGGAGTAATGGGGTCCTATATTAGATGGACCATAAATAGAAAGCCTCTTCGAAGAGGTGACATTAGAGGGAGGCCCACAGCAAGGGAGGCTGTCCTATCCAGGCTTCCCTCCTTCAGTCTCATTCCCCCTCTTGTCAACATTCTTTCTGAAATTCCACTACCATCAGATCACTGTCCTGTCTAAAGATCTTCCAGTGGGTATTTTTCTAAATAAAGCCCAAGCCCCTTTTGGCATGGCATTCAAATCCTTCAGGATATGGCTCCGAAGCTAGTCACCTTCCAGTACTCTGTCACTCTGCAATTACCCACCCATGCTGAAATGCTCACAGTTCTCCAAATGCCCTCCCCCCCAACCCCAATGGCTCACTTTCTCTGTCCCCTTTTTGCCACCTGCCTGCCTAGCACATGCTGTTCCTCCCCTGGAACACCTTTTGTCTTCTCCCTTCAACAGGCCCCTCAGAATCCCTCCTGTCCGGACCTGGTTTTCTCCCCCTTTTCTATGCTGACCTCCTCTTAGCATCTACCATCCCATAAACCATGGTGTGCATAGTTTGCCTTCTTGCCTGTCCCCACACCAGACTATGAACCCCTAGGGAGATTATTTGTAGCCATCCTTAATGCAACACATAGAACCAGACACATAGTGTTGAGTGAATTAATGAATAAAGGAAAATCATCCATTCTTTTTATTCTGTAACCTTATTGAGCCCTTTCTAGCATGGCTTCTTTAGTAAGAAAAGAAGATCTGGCCCTTTCCTCCCTGCGATCGTTAGTCTGGATTGTCAGCTTGACTGGATTATGAAACACCTAAGATTGACTTGGAGTGTGTTGATGAGATGCTTGGCCTCTGTAATGGTGGACTGAATAGGAAATCCTGCCCTGAATGTAGGTAGCACTGTTCTGGTCAACGCAGAACCTGGATAAAAAGAAGGAGGAAGCTGCATGAAGCTATGTGTGGTTCTTGCTGAGGAAAGCATGTCTGCTATTATCTGAGATATAGGCCGTCAGCTCTTTGAACTGGACTTTCACCATTGTTTCCAGAGAGAGTTTCCCGGCTTTTCTATCTTGGACTGGGACTGAATTAGTGATCGCTCCGATTCTGAGACTCCAGCTCTTGGACTGCTGGACTAGCTGCTGGTTCCTGTGGCTTTCCACATGTAGTCGGAAACTTGGGACTACGTTGCTCCAGGCTGTAAGCTGATTTGATAAATCCCCTTTTACTATATATGTGTCCTATGAGTTCTGTTACTCTAGTGAACCCTGACTGGTGCATTCCCAAACAATGTCCTGTCTTCCCAGGGTCTCCTTAGGTTTCCTTTCCACTGTCCTTGTTCTTTTTTTTTTTTTTTTTTTGCGGTACCAGGGATTGAACCCAGGGGCGTTCTACCTCCACGCTACACCCCTGGCCCTAATTTTTTATACTTTTTATTTTGAAATTGGGTCTCACGAAGTTGCGGAGGGCCTCACTAAGTAGAGAGAGAGAGAGAGAGAGAGAGAGAGAGAGAGAGAGAGAGAAAGATTGAGAGAGCTGAGGCTGGCCGCGAACCCGGATCCTCCGGTCTTCACCTCCCAAAGTACTGGGATTACAAGTGTGCGCCACCACGCCCGGCTCCACTGTCCTTGTTCTGCCTCATGCTTTCTGTCTCCTTTCCAAACTTTCCTTCACAGGCTGTGTCTCCAGTTTTGGGACCTGGCTCACACATCTGAAACCCTGCTCCCCAGCTGTCCCAGACCTCTCTCCTGATGACCTAGACTTCTCTCTCTCTCTCTGGAGTCTCAAATTTTAGATTGGCTGCAGGTCCTGGTTGGTTAGACCTGATTTGGTTTTAACTTAGGAGGCATCCGCTAAGCCTGGTGGAGCTGGCCTGGAGGCTGCTCCATGCCATAGGACAAAAGCAGGCACTGGGGCTCTCCTTGTTGTCATGACCCCAGGTCCCAAAAGGTCACCTAGCTTGACCACACTGGCTGGAGCCCAGGCTTTACCATGAAATTTCCTGGCTGCCACCTTAAATACACTCTTGCCAAGAGTGTGTTTACCTTCCACTTGTACCCATTTTAGTTTGAATTTCAGAAACTTGAATTCTCTGACTAGATGTTTGCTTAAGTCCTGCATCACCTTGAACCTGGTGTCCAGACTGTCTGGTCTCTGGTTATTCTCTCAAACCCAGATTCCATTTACTCACGTATGTTTTCAATCATTTAGACACGGTCAGCAAAGGTTAGCCTCTTCTCCAGGCTCTAAATAAATCAAGGGTCAACAGTGTTTTCTGCAAAGGGCTAGAGAGTAAATATTTTAGGCCTTGTGGCCATGTGACCTCAGTTTGCAACTACTTACCCTGATGTAGCACAAAAGCAGACATGGGCAATATGTAAATGAATAGATGAGGCTATGTTCCATTAAATTTTATTTATAAAAATAGGCATCGTGCAGGTTTTGGCCCATACTCCATTTGACCTGGAGTATATTGCCCTCTCTTCTAGATGATTAATGACTCATGAAACTGAGCATGTGCCCAGAGCACCCCTGGGGTGCTTGGGCACCTTTGACACGAAGTGCTTTGAACTCTGAATATGCCCAGTGCTTTGCCTTTGCTCCCACCGCCATTCCTAACCTATTTTCAATCCTATTTTTACTAGAGGACCATGTGTTTCATTCATTCATCCACTCATTCATTCAAAAATATCTAACAGGTGCATCTTGTGTTCCAGGTGCAAAACAGACTTGGCCATTGCCCTTATGAACTTCCAGGTCAGCAAACATTTTCTGAAAAGGGTCAGAAAGTAAATATTTTCAGCTTTGTGTGCAACACAGTCCCTTTTACAACCCCTCAACTCTGCCATTGGAGCACCAAAGTAGTCACAGGTGATACATGAGTGAATGGACATGGCTGTGTATGCTTCAATAAACTTTATTTACAAAAACAGGCAGTGGACAGGATTTGGCCCATGGGCCATAGTTCACCAGCTTTGATGTAGATTCACAACTGCTTCATCCTTGTGATGCCTAAAAACTGCAATTCCATGAAACACAAACACATGAGAACTGAGTACCTCAGTCCTTGAGAGAATGAGGTCTATGAAAACTTAGAAAAATACAATTGATGACTTCAAATGAACTAAAATGGTACCCAGCCCAACAATAGTTGAGGGTGGAAATTTAAGTGGTAGAATTGAAGGCTGTGGGGCACAAATAAAGAGTTGGTTAATCTGTCTTGGATGAGAATGAGGAGGTCAGGAACGTTTACAGCTGAAAGGAAGCTTGGCCAGAATCCTGGAAGCAGACTAGGTGTCTGCAGGGGGAACGGTATTCCAAGTGGAGCGGACAGCTTGAGTTGAGCCATGGAGAACTGATCTGTGGTTTAGTGTGGCTTGAGCAAGGTTGAAGAGATGGTCAGGGGCTTCATGGTCATCTCTGAATGCCATGGCCAGTAATTTGAGCGTTAGTTTATAGGAGCTTTAGGAGCATGGTCATATTTGTGCTGTAGAAAGATCACTCTGGTAGAAAGATTAGAATTGGAGGAACAAAAGGCAAAAGGCTCAGTTAGGATATTCCAGACCAAGATAGGATCCAGACTAGTCCTGATGTGGGCCTTGGACTGGTCACTTTCCCCACGTGTCCCTCGTATGTAAAAGAAGAGGTGTTACCTTAGATGATCTCTAAGGCTTGTTTGCTTTTCTCAGGATCCTGGGCAGGATTCGTCTTCCCCAAGGACCTCGAGATGCTGGGAGGACTCATGTGAAGTTGGGGCCAAGGTTAGAAGGAGCCCAGTGAATTCCCACTGTAAGGACCCCCTTACAGCATTGAAATAGTTAAAATTAAAACTGCTTGCTGCAGGCTCTGGCTAACAAGGCAGGATGTCCTTAGCGGACTTACTCCTTGACCTAGACATCTGTTGGAAAAGCAAAACGTCCTTACTTGGGACCTTCCTGACTGAGGTCAAGATGGCCTTCTATAGATTAATGGTTATTGTGGTTACTATTACTGTAACAGTCTAGAAAGTTAGGGAAAACATCTTCCAATATAGAATGTACAAGGACAGCGAATGTCTAACCAGTCTGTGATGATCAACTGTATCTATAACCAATCCTGGTAAAGGTCAGGCAAACCCACATGGAACTGTCCAATTAGCAGAGGGAAACTGAGGTTCTTTGTTTGAAAATTATAAAAACTGAAGCAAAAACGTGCCCGGGGTCCCTATACTGAACTGCTGTGTCAGT